>PVLC010009183.1:0-55083 GCA_004027655.1 Graphiurus murinus | reverse complement strand
AGAGAGAGTGAGTAATTAAGCATGTGGGGCGGGGGGGGGGGCAGAGGAAGGGAAGGTCAGAGGGAGGAAAGATCCAGAAAGTCCAAGCCTGTGCTTGGGGAGCAGGTGCCAGCACTGAGCACATCTGCAGGGTGCCCGTGGGCCTGGGAGCCTGGCCTCGGCCCTCTTCCCGCTGCTGGAGAGGAGAGGAGATTTGTTTCCGTGTTAGGGACAGTGCCGGGAGGCTGTCATTACGCTCCCGGCTTCATTAATATTTCATTAATCATAAGTGACCGCTTACTGAGTCCTTGCGTACTCCAAGCGCTGGGCTTTTGGAAACCTTAGAAAACTGCTCTTGGTGTCGAGAAGAAAATAGGCACAGCCGGGCGTGGTGGCCCATGCTTGTAAACCCAGCATTTGGGAGGCTGAGACCGGAGGATCCAGGTTCGAGGCCAGCCTCAGCCACCTAGTGAGGCACTCCGCAACTTAGTGAGACCCTGTTTCCAAATAAAGAATAAAAAATAGGGCTGGAGGTATAGCTCGGAGGTAGAATGCCTCTGAGTTCAATCACCAGTACTGCAAAAAAAAAAAGAAAGAAAGAAAATAGGCACAGAGAGGTTGAGTAACTGGCTCTCAGTCACATAGCTAGCCGTGGTCCATCCTGGCTTTGGACGCAGGGATTTGACTCCGAGCTCCAGGTGGCTGGCTGGTAGTGACATTCGTGGTGGCTTGTGTCTCAGGGGACAGGGTCTGGTCAGGCTCCCTGGCCCAGTAGAAGGGTCTGTGGCCCAGTGACTGTTCCAGCTGGGGAACCTGACACCTCTGGGTGGTAATGAAGGGGCTTTGGGAGGAGGCAGCGGTACCGGAACGGTCCAGCCTGCTTGGCCCAGCAGTTTGGCTTCCAGATGCCCCTCTAGGGCAGTGTGAGGCGAGCTGTTGACCCCTCCGAGTCTCTGTTGCAATGAGAGTCTCTGGGCCCTGCTAGGCTCGGGCCTTCCTGGCCCAGGCCGACTCGGGGCTCCGTGACTCAGGATAGGATCACAGAGGAGCCCTTGGCAGGGTTTCTGTCGACTTAGTCACATTCAGCCTCGGCCAGTTTCTTTATGACTCAGTTGCTTTGTCTATAAAATGGGTTGAATGGCGCCCTTCCACCTCCAAGGGGCTTGGAGACTCCAACGAGAGGGTGCACAAAGGCCCTTTGTAGCGCGGTACTGCTGACCTGTGCTTTTTGCTGTCTCCTTGAATGAATGGCGGGCCTGCTCCCAGACAGGCAGACTCAGAGTTTGTGCAGACTCAGAGGAGAAGTCGGGGAGCCTGGGGCTGGGAGCTCCGAGCCGGCTGGGATTCCCACCACCGACTAGGAGGTGACCAGGACCTGCGGAGGGGCCTGGGGTGGTGGGAGGTGGCAGGGGGTGGTTTAGATGCACACATGTAAATCTGGTTTCCACCCCACACAGTGGGCCTGGAGCCAGAGTGAGCCCCGCCCTCCCCGGCCATTCCTGGCGCCCTGCCCGCCCCCAGAACCCCACTGACCCGGGTCACGTGACCGGGGCCTGGGAAGATGGACCCAGCTGCGGGAGGCCGTGCCGGCCTGGACTGAGCGCGGAGCGCGGCCTCCCAGGAAACTCCAGCTGCACAGGAAGCCCGGCCAGCGACCTCCGGAAGCCGCCTCACTGTGCAGCCCGGACTCCCCGCGTCTGCTGCTGGAGGGGGGGGGGGTCCCCTGCTGCAGCCCAGAGCTCCGACCCGCACCTGTGGGCTCAGAGCTCCGGCCGGGGGGATGTGGCCGTGTTCCCAAGGTGGCCGTCCATGCACCCGGAGTGCCGCTTACCCCTCCCTGGCTGCCTTTCCAGCCTAGAGGACGGTACTCCTGCGGCTGCCCATACACGAGAGGGCTAGCCAGCCCTGCACCCCCAAGCCCGTGAGACTTCCAGACCCCAGGGGGACCGGCTACCACCCGGGAACTAGAGCCTCAGCCCGAGGCACCCCCTCCATGGCCGAGCAGCTCAGGATGGGCAGAGGGGCCTGGGGGTGGGGTGCTGTCCAAGGCTCCCTCAGACCCAGCCCTCCGGGCTGGCCCAGGAAGCCGCCCCCCCCACCCACTAAGCTTCCGGGGCCTAAGAAGTTTAGGAATCACCCTTCACACAGGCACGGCGAGGCCTGCAGCAGCTGCCTTCCAAACGGATCCTGAATCTGAGCGTTGTCTGTCCTGCCAGAACTGCCCCCTGCCCCCACGCCGCCCCCTGGGAGCTCTGCTGCTTGTGGTGACTGTAAAGGCGCCCCCTGGAGGTGTGTGGGAGCTTCTACTGGGCAAATCCTTTCAGCCGTTTCCGTTCTAAACCTTCCTGTACCGCCTGCTCTGCGTGGGGTGCTGATATCTCGTGGTGGCCATTCGCCCACCCACTATCGCTGGCCTGATTGCTCCTGGACCCACAGGCTCCTCCCCACTCACGAGGGGTGTGCTCCTGGCTGTGCTGGCCGCCTCACTGTGGCACGGGGAAGAGGGAGGGCAGGAAGTCCGGGAAGATTTCCCGGAGGAAGTGGCAGCGTGTCTGTGCTTGGATGCTAGGTTGTGGCGAAGGGGCATTGTCTCAACTTACCTATGGCTTTGCTCTCCTAGGTGGTGCTAAGGCAGAGTTAGAGGTGTATGCCTGTGCCCCCGGGGAGGCGGCCCTGACAGAGGTTGCGGTCAGAGTGTCACCGTGCGGGGCAGTGGGGCAGCGTGGGTGGGGCAGTGTAGCTGGACCATGGGAACAACAGGCCAAGCTGTGTCCGGGTTCCGATCGGCGCATGTGGACCGGGCAGGAGGGCAGGAGCGGGGTTCGAGGGCTGGCTGGGCCGAGGCTGAGCTGCGGGGGAGCCTGGGAACCGCAGGGCAGGTGCCGCGCCGTGCCTCCCGGGCCTCGGGCCAGGCTGGTGAATTGAATGGCTCGGTGCCACAGGCCTGGCGCTTCTCCCTGGTCCTGGCTGCCGGAGCGGCCCAGAGCTCCGTGCTGAGAAAGGCCAGGCGGAAACAAGCGTGCGGTAGCTAGGCAGCGTCTGCCTGGGGCGAGGAGAGTCGGGGGGCCCCGCAGCACCCCGTTGCCCTCCTCGATCTGCTTTCGTGCCTGCGTGGTGCAAGCCCTCCCGTCCATCCTGCCCCAGTCTTGGTGTAGGGTGTGTTGGGACCCCATGCTGCCCGGGGAGGGAAGAGGGGTGCGGCCTCTCCACCCCCTCCCCAGGTGCAGCTCACCTTTTGCGTCTGACTCATTTATTGTCATTGCCGTCACCTTTGCCCGACGGCTGCCATGTAACCTGCTTTGCCACACGTTAGCCACCGAGCTCCTGTAGTCTTCCACAGTCAAAGAAGCCCAGAGAGGCTGAGGAGCTGGCCCAGAGCCACACAGCAAGTACCGGGCAGAACCAGGGCTCAGGGAGACCTCTGACTCCAGGGCTTTTTGTGGGGCAAGGAAGCAGGTGTGAGGACCAGCCCCATTTCAGAATAGCTCAGTGAATTGGGCTAGTAGCCCGCGGCCACAGATACCCTGAGACTGGCTGGACCTTCAGGTCAGCAAAGCGCCGTCTGTCCTGTGTGCACGCGATCTCGTCCGGGAATCGGGGACTGTGGTGAGAGGTTCCGAGCCACGTGCCCCCTTGCACACCCGGTGACCTTGGGGTACCTTGTGTCGCCCCCCCAGCTTCCTGGTCCAAAAAAGGGAGCTCGCAGCTCCCTGCCCCACGCTGGTGGAGGCTTCCCAATGGAGACTCCCAATGGAGACAGCTGGCCTGTTGTGACCTGACAGGTGCAGGGACACCTGTAGTGACATCTGGGGCACTGCTGTCTTCCCGGGGGGCCAGGCCCTGGGGTTGGCGCTGCGGAGATTAATAGTAGCCATGGGTCCCCGGCACCCAGGCCCCTGATGCCTCATTTTGTGCTCAGAGGAAGGGGGCGTTGACTTAGAGACAGACGAGGCTGCCCCTCTTCTCTGGGTGATTGGGGTACAGGCCACCCTCCCCCAGCGAGGCCCAGCCATGTTCTGCGCCCAGTCCTGTCCCCGAGCTGCGGCGGTCAGCAAGGCCAGCAGAGGTCTCAGAAGGCCTTGGAAAGGACTCGCTCAGCCGAGCCCTTGCAGATCTGTCCCTGGAAAGTCTCTGCTCTCACATTCCGGTGGCTGCTTCGCTGCTCACGTTTTTTTCTGAGGCCGGCATGGCTGTGGGGGACCCCGGCAGACTGTGGAGAAAGCAGAGCCGTGTTGACGCAAACCCTGGCTGAACCCACACGCTCCTGCAGCCAGCGGCCGGTGCCTTGGAACTGGGGAAGTGACTTCAGCGTTGGGCCCTGGGACGCCGGCCACGCAGCCTGCTCTTGGCTCTGGGACCCGGCTCTGCACAAGAGGCCGGATCCTGGCTCCTCTGAGCTGCCCAGGGAGAGCGCCAGGCCTCAACCCCAACTGGCAGCTCCTTGGAAACACCCGTCCTCCTGGCCAGGTGACACCAGGGGACAGATGCTAAAGCTGCCACCAAGCACCTGTCTTCCCAGCTCAAAAACAACCTTCATCTTTTGTGATTTTTTGAAAATGACGCCTACTTGTGACCAAAAAAAAAAAAAATTTTTTTTTTAATTAGAAGAACTTAAAAGAAATGGCTCATGACTAATTGTGTCCTACTGAAATAAGTGCTGTTAACATTTCGGTGTTTCCAGTTTTTTTTTTTTTTTTTCCTACATGTATGCCTCATATGATTTTTTTTCTCCCCCTAAACACGAGGCTTGGACACGAGGACCACCATACCGGGGGACTTTTGTTTGTTTTTCCCGGTACTGGGGATTGAACTCAGGGGCGCTCTACCTCCGAGCTACACCCCCAGCCCTATTTTTATTCTTTATTTTGAAACCGGGTCTCACTAAGTTGCGGAATGCCTCACTAGGTAGTTGAGGCTGGCCTCGAACCCGGATCCTCTGGTCTCAGCCTCCCAAATGCTGGGATTACAAGCGTGCGCCACCACGCTCAGCTACCTGGGGACTTTTTATTCTCTTCTCTCTTTGCACAAAACCTGCCTTGGGAGAGGTTGGGGTCCAGTCGTCGCCGGAGGGTTGGGCATGGAGCGTGCCTTCCTGCAGCTGATGAGGCTTGTAGCTGAGCGGGCTGGGCAGTCTCAGGAGGGGCCTGGCCCCGGCAGCGAGCAGAGGGCATGGAGTGACCCCTCCCACGCGTCTCTCTAATTCTTGCAGCGGGTTATGCCGGCGGCGGTCTGAGCGAGGCCTTGGCCAGGGCAGCCATGCTGCCTGACCCTAGCCGAGGTCTTTTTTTTCCCCCTCTGTAAAATGGGCTGATAGAAATGCCTGCGGCAGAGACGGCAATGAGAAGTAGATGCGTTCACACGAACAGCCTGCTTAGAACCAGCCTGGGCAGCGGCAGTCCGGGTGTTCATGCTGTCTCATCCGGGCAAATGCTCCTTTAGCTTATTTTGCTTTATTTTTTGGAGGTACCGGGGATTGAACTCAAGGGTGTTCTTCCATTTTATTTTTATTTATTTTGTGCGGTACTAGGGGCTGAACCCAGGGGCATTCTACCTCTGAGCTATACTCCCAGCCCTATTTTTATTCTTTATTTTGAAACAAGGTCTTACGAAGTTGCAGAGAGCCCCACTAAATCAATGAGGCTGGCCTCCAACCCGGATCCTCCTGTCTCAGCCTCCCAAGTACTGGGATTACAAGCCAAGCGTGCGCCACCTCAGCCAGTGGTTATTTGTTTATTTTTGTGACAGGGTCGTGCTAAGTTGCCGAGACTGGCTTCAAACCTGCAATCCTCCTGCCTCAGCCTCCCGAGTCTCTCATGCTGGGATTACAAGTGTGTGCCACCACGCCCGCCTCTGTCCTCTGGTTTCTAATTGGACGGTGAGGTCCCCACCCCCTCCTCAGGGGTCCTGGCAAGCTCTCTTGCTGTGTGATCTGAGGACAGCTGCTTGACTCCTCTGTGCGCTTTCCTGACTTGTTAAAGGAGGACCAAATGGGCAGGAAGGACCGAGTGGGCCCTGGGAGGCGCGGGGGGCAGGGCCACCACGCACTTGGAGGGGTTGGCTCCTAGAGTTGCTATTCAGAGGACATTCTTGGGTCTCAGGACACTGACGACCGGCCGGCCAGCTGACCGCCCGTGGGCAGAATGCTTTTTCCTGAAGCCATCAGCAGGGGCGGCTGTGGTGGTGAGGACAGAGTTGCTGACTTGTGAACCCCAGGCCAGACCATGGTGCCTGTTTTGGGGGAGCCCCGTCCCCTTGGCTGTGAGCAGGAGCAGCCTTTTGCAGGTGCTGGTTCTTCCAGTCCTATCCCTTTTCCCCGGCGCCCACAAGATGCTTTGGGCTCTGAGTAGCAGCCCCCCAACTCTGAACGACTTACACTCTATTTTTTTTTTTTTTTTGAACCCAGGGGCATTCTACCTCCAAGTTACATCCTCAGCCCGATTTTTAGTCTTTATTTTGAAACAGGGTCTCACTAAGTTGCAGAGGGCCTCACTGAGTAGCTGAGGCTGGCCTCGAACCCGGATCCTCCTGTCTCAGCCTCCCAAGTACTGGGATTACAAGCGTGCACCACCACGCCCGGTGACTTACAATCTTAAGGAGAATTTACTATTGCTCAGCATGAGGTCCCCTGAGCCCAGGATGCTACGGAGCACCCGCGCCTTCCTGTTCCCGCCTCTCTGCCCCACGATCGCTGGGTTCTGCAGCACGCGTCCCTACAAGCCCAGAGGCCTTCTGCAAGGCCCCCCACTGCCGAGCCACGCAGATCACAGGTGGCTTTGCCCCCAGCAGCTGGCCATGGGCTGAGATCGCATCTGGAGACTGCTCCTGAAACCCGAGGGGCCCTGGCAAGAGCCAGCAGGGGGTTCGCTTGGGGTAGGGTGGGCAGGGGAGGCCGTATCAGCCTGGCATCTGCATCGAGCCCAGGCCGACACGTGGCACTAGTGTCACCGAGCTAGCAACCGAGCTCGGCTGCCTTTCCGCCCAGCCTCCAACCCTGGCACAGCCGCCGCCTCACCGGAAACAGCAGCTGGGCCCCGAGGCTGTGACCGGCGGCTTTCTAGGGCTGAGAGGGGTTGGGCTGCGGCCGGAGTGTGACCAGCTGCCCGAGGACAGGCTGTGGGTAATGAGACACCCACACGGGGAGAAATCTGCAGAGGAGGAGAGAGGGGTGGGCTGCAGCCCTGCTGCCCTGCGCTGCCCTCCCCAGCCGGTCCAGCCCGCCCACTCAGCTTCCTCTCCCACCCCCTCCCTCCTGCAAGAGCGTATGGTACTAATTAAGTCCTTCCGCAGGAGGGTGGGCCAAGATGGGGGGGGGGCTTGCTGTGGGGCCTCCCCTAGTTGAGGGGCTTCAGCACAGTGTGTGTGTGTGTGTGTGTGTGTGTGTGTGTGTGTGTGTGTGTGTGTCTGGTGCCTTAGCAATTCTGAGCTGCAGCTGTTGTGTATGAGTGTGTAAGTCTTTCACACTTTCACTTGTCCAAGGGCCCTGGTTTGGCGTCTGCAGGCTGGTGTTCCCGGGGGCGTCTGTCTCCAGAGCCCCTGGGGGTCAGAGGCAGGGAGGCCCTCCTCTCCACCTGAGTGCCTCCACGTTGGCCTGCTTTCTGTAGAAAGTTCCCCAGGACAGGGCTGACTGGCCTGGTGGCAAGGCTGGCTCCGGCTCTGGCACCTGCCTACTGTGTGGCCTGGGACACGCCCTCCTTGACCTCTCTGTGCCTCCTGCCGTCCTGGTCACCTCTCGGGGCCTCCTGGAGCAGCGCACGGGCGGGTGGACGTGGAGGGGCGCCGTCTCTGTAGGTTTCCAGCGCCTCACTTTGCAGATGTCTCCTGGGTGCCCCTAGTGACCTCAGGAGGGACCGACGTTTGGCCCCCAACGGGCAGCCCGTGTGTCACTGGTTAGCCAGGTGGCTGGTGAGGGTGGAGTGCCCCGCTGTCCTCTGGGGACTCTCTGTGGGCCGCAGACAGCCCATGCGGACCCAGGGTGCCCATGCAGTGCGTGACCCCTCGGTCCATCAGACCTCAACCCCGGGCATCCCGGGCACCGCTGCCCGCCTGGAGGGTTGGCGTGCGCCCTGGTGCTGGGGGTCCTGGCCTGTGCTAGACGCGGCACCGCCGTGGGAAGTCCTCCGGGATTGCCCCTGGTGACCAGGACAGTGGTGGCAGTGTTTGCTCATGGTGACTAAGGCTTCCCGTGGACATCTGAAGGCACTCCAGAAGTACCCCGTGATGTTGGCTTTAGCGTCTTCCTGTTTCACGCACCAGGAACCCAAGACAGCAAAGGTCACCTGCACGGACAGCTGTTGGGGGGACAGAGGGGTGGCTTCAATTCAAGCCCTTCCCCTGGTCACCATCTTTGACCCCTCAGCCAGCTCTGATTCAGCTCCATTTTATTTTATTTTATTTATTTATTTATTTTTTCAGTCCTGGGGATTGAACTCAGGGGCATTCTACCTTCGAGCTATACCTCCAGCCCTATTTTTTATTCTTTATTTTGAAACTGAGTCTCACTAAGTTGCGGAGTGCCTTACTAGGTAGCTGAGGCTGGCCTCGAACCCGGATCCTCTGGTGTCAGCCTCCCGAATGCTGGGATTACAAGCGTGCGCCACCACGCCCGGCTTATTTTATTTCTTTTATATTTTCGTGGTACTGGGGATGGAACCCAGGGCGCCACCACGCCGGGCTTCAGCTCCGTTTAGGTAAAGGTGAAAACAGGAGGCCAGAGAGGCACGGTGACTTGGCCGAGGCCACACAGCAAGTTAGTGGCAGAGCTGGAGTAAGGCTCACACACACCCTTCCGCAGGTGTCAACAGGTGGGGCAGGGGCGTGAGCATCCTTTGCCCTCAGAAGCCCGCTGCTGGGTTGGGTGTCATGGCAGCCTGGGCTCTGACCTTTCCTTCTCCCTGGCCGCCTGCAACATTTAGGGGAGGTCGGCGTGACGTCCTCGTCCTGGGGCTGTTGAGTGTGTCATTGCAGCCCAGTGGCACACTGTGGGTACCGGAATGCGCTTGCCTCCGGGCCCCGCCTCCCTCAGCAGCTCCCCTGCCCCCCTGCAGACTCCTCACCCCCCAGGGCTGGGAATGGCGTCTCCTCTCAGCCTCAGCCCTGCTGGGCGTGGATGAGGATGTGCAGGGAAGGGTTAACGGTGGATCCCGCTTCCTGCCCTCCCTCCAGCTTTCCCAGGGAAAAGGGCTGGAACAGAGAGGCCTTATCTGCAGAGGAAGGGGTGGGTGGGGAGGTCTGCACAGGCACCTCTGCCCGTTTAATTCCAGCAACTTCTGCGGGCCAGCTGTTCACAGCCCAGCCAGAAAGTGGAGGGAGGGTTTCCAAGAAGCAAGAGAGAGGATGGGATGAATGTGGGATTCATTACTGGGATTTGGCAGAGCTGAGCGCCTCACTTTCTCCCTGGAGAGGAGATGGTCCTCCAAGGGGAGGCCGCCTGGGCTGGAGCCAGCGGGTGGGGGAGGGGAGGGCCGAGCCCTCCCCCAGCCTGAGTGGGGGATGGGGGCTCCTGCTTCCCCTTTTCCTTTGTTTGCGGCTCACCCATCCCCCTCGTCCTCTTGCTGGAATCCTGCTGACTTTCCTCCCAGCCCTGCCCCTCCTGGAGGGAACAGCCTGGCCTCTGGCCTCTGCCACCTACGGCCTCCTGTTTGGCCCTCTTGGCAGAGGCTGGGGTGAAGCGGGCAAGAGCAGTCAGCCGGGGCCTTGGAGAGGGAGCGGCCGGCGTGCGAGTGGGTTCCGGATCCTTGTTTGGGGGTGAGGAACAGGAGGCAAGTCTCAGACCCATGTAGTCCTGTAGGTCACCAAGGCAAAAGGAGGCCCAGCGAGGCCAAGTGACTTCCCCAAGGTCACACAGCCCACCCGGCGTGGGCTCTGGCCTCCTGCCCTTCCTCCCAGGCAGTGAAGCCCTTCCGTCTTCAACATTGCTGAGGGCACTGCGGTGGCACCGTGGTTGGGGCACCTTGGTATGGCTGCCCAGCCCCTGCGTGGCCATAGCTGGGGAGACGGCAGCTTGGTGCGGGGGTGTCTAGGAGGCAGGAAGGCCAGAGAATCGACCTGGGTAGAGTCCCGGTTCCCAGGAGCAGAGTGCTGGCCACCCGCCATGGGTGTGCCAGGACTTCCCAAGGGGAAGGCCCAAGGACCCGCTCTCCTCGGTGGCTGTGTCTGTGCCGGCGTCTGTCTCCCATGCAGGTCTTGTCCAGGGCCCCTCAGTGGGGCGGTAGGGTGCCCAGTGCCTCCCGCCCCCCGGGGACCAGGCCAGCAGTGTAGACCACTCTGGCTTCCTGCCGGCCTCGGTGAGAGGCTCCGGGTGGGTCAGTGGTCACCACCGCCTGTGACCTTGGCAGTGGAACATCGGCCTGTGGTCCTGCTCTTGTGAGCATCCGGGCTCCTCTGGAAGCTTGGGCCCTGTCCCAGGTGCGAGGTGACACCAGAAACCCTTGCTTGAGCTGGACGTGCACAGAAGGTGGCCTTACCCCAGTGTCTCCGTGGCATCTGCACACATGGCCTGTGGGGCGTTCGTGCCTAGGAGTTGGGGCCTGGGTGGCCCTGTAGGCGAAAGGTGCTTGGGGCCAAGTCTTGCAGCGATGAAGGGGCAGATGGTCACAGAGTCTCGGGTACCTAGGTCTTACTCACCCTGACAGTGGGGGCGGCTCCCTGGCCTCCCCGCCCCCATTTTATAGTCGCAGACCCCTCGGCTCCTGAGTGGCGGCGCCGGGATTTGAACCCACGCAGGTAGCCAGCAGTGTTAGGTTACGTGGGAGCGGAGGTCACAGATGTAATTGAGCTCTCACGAGCCCGTCCTAGTCTGCGGAGGTTTTTCCTGGATAATCCCTCTGAGCCCAGTGTAACCACAGCGTCCTTCAGAGTGACAGAACCAGGGTGACAGAGCCGTGTCCAAGTGGCACAGAATGAGAAACTCCGAGGAGAGGGCCCCGAGCTGAGACCTGGGCGGCAGGTAGAGTAAAGACCCCAAACGGGCTCTCCCCTGGAGACTCCGAGAAAGAATGTGGCCTTCCAACACCCCGATTTCACCCCAGGGAACCAAGTGGGACCCCAGAGCTGCGCGGTGACGTGGGTGTCCTTGTAGGCACAAACTGCAGGGTGATTTGCTGCCGGGGTATCAGGAAGCGCGCGCTGCCAGGAGAGGTGGGCCTGCCCTGCACCAATCGGGGGATCCCCCGTGCTCGGAGCCCCAGAGGATTCTGGGTGTCTTCCTCCACCCTTTCAGCTCCAGATTCCACAGGAAGGGTCCCCGAGGCTGGGAGCAAAAGGGCTTCCCTTCCTGAAGATGCGGGCTGGTGCATGGTGCCCGGTTACCTTTCTGCATTTCTGCAGCTTCCCCCCCCCCCCCCCCCGGCTTAGAATTCTGTAGCTGGCCAGGTGTGGTGGCGCACACTTGTAATCCCAGTACTTGGGAGGCTGAGACAGGAGGATCGCAGGTTTGAGGACAGCCTCAGCAAGTAGTGAAACTCTCGTCAACCTAGTGAGACTGTTTTCAAATAAGAAATAAAATCAGGCTGAGGATGTAGCTCGAAGGTAGAATGCCTCTGGGTTCCATCCCCAGTTCTAAAAAAAAGAAAAAGAAAAAAAAAAAGAATTCTGTAGCTGAAGAAAACACTTTAGGGTTAGTGAGGAAACAGGCCCAGGAGTTAAAGCAGACCGGGGTCCTGGAGGAACTCAAGCCAGATTCTCAGCTCCTCCTCCAAAGCGCTTTCCTCGCCGTGGCTAGGAGCTGAGTGAGCGGATCCACCCACCTGGCCCGCCCTGACCACCTTGCAATGCGACCTTGGTGGGTCCTGTGGCTCCTGCCCGTCACCGTGGAACAGTCCTTTTGTGAACTGAGCAGGGAGCATGTGGCCGGCCCCCCACCCCACACTGCGATCTTTCTGTCACACTGGGCAGCCCGCAGCCCACAGCCCGGAGAAGCACTCTAACACATGCCGTGAGCGTGCGCTTCACCTGGCTTGGACCTCCTGAGCAGCTCCCATGGCGCTCCCCCTGGGGCTTTGCCTGTTCGGGTCCTTGCTACCTCTCTAGGTTCTGTAGGCTGCTTAAGTGATACGTCCGTCTGGTCCCACCGTCTCTTACCTTTTGTGTTTCCTCCCTGACCCTGAAACCCAAGCAGGCAGGGCTGGGTCCACTGCAAGACGCCCGGGTCCCTTACACGGAGGGGGAGGGGGTGCTCAGGACAGGTGGGCAGAGCCAAGGAATGCCAGGATGAAGGCTCAGCCAGCACGCACAGCCAGCCAGCTGCCGTTTCTAACCTGCAGATGGTGACAAAACACCCGTGGCATTTTGCGTTTTCGCTGCCCTTTTCAAAGGGAACTTGTAAGATCTGGTGCCCGCACCATTAACCGTCTTAAAGCGCAGGCCCACGTGCCCCGTGGGCAGGGAGCAGCTTCCGACTTTCTTGCTTCCAACTCGGAGCATCTGTGCTGAGGCTGGCGGCGGCTCCCTGCCTCCTGGCTGCCGGGGCCCACGCCCTCCGCCTCAGCAGAGCGGAGCAGAGCTGAGGATCCTCTGCCTGGGCCCCTCGGGGCCAGCCTGTACCTGCGTCTTCTTTTCTCTCTCCTGGAATATCCTCCTTCCTGCTTTGCAGAGAAAACTCCCTCCTAGAGGTTAAGAAATTTGCCCCGGGCTGGGGGTGTGGCCCCAAGAAAAAGAGGAGGAGGAGGAGGAGCACATTTGCTCCAAGTCGCTCAGCTGGTGGACCTGGAGCCAGATCAGGCCTCTGCCCATCTAACCTTCAAGCCCGTTGCCTGGATGTCACGGATGTTGGGTGGCGGAGCCTGTGGGACTCTGGATGGGTCTTATAAATGGGACCAGTTCCCCCAGGGCAGGAAGGGTCTGGTACCAACGAATGCCCGGGTCTGCGGCATGATCGCAGGGGAAGGTGGCGAGGGTCCCCTTCTCTGAATCAACAGCCGGGGGGATGTTCCAGTTATTTCTTGGCCTCCAGTTTCTTGTGATCCAGTTTTGGGAGGGAACAAGAGGCAAGGGCTGGGCTGGGCTGGGCTGGGCTGGTTTGGGTCCAAGTCAAACAAGCGTCTTGGTTTGCCGCGAGCGATGGTTTTTACCAGCCTCGGTGTTTGCACGTGAGCTATGGTTTTTACCTGCCCCAGGGAAGAAGGGTTTCGTACACCCCGCTAAATGGGAATGGAGGCTGACACAGTTTCCTGTGGGGTAGCCTGAGCCCAGAAGCCATCAGAGCCTGGGCCAGCTCGAGACCCACCCCAGGTCATTAGAACAGGCCTTGCGTGCCGGGCGTGGTGGCGTACACTTGTAATCCCAGCATTCGGGAGGCTGAGACTGGAGGATCCGGGTTCGCGGCCAGCCTCAGCTACCTAGTGAGGCACTCCGAAACTTAGTGAGACCCTGTTTCAAAATAAAGAATAAGCCGGGCGTGGTGGCGCACGCTTGTAATCCCAGCATTCGGGAGGCTGAGACCAGAGGATCCGGGTTCGCAGCCAGCCTCAGCTACCTAGTGAGGCACTCCGCAACTTAGTGAGACTCGGTTTCAAAATAAAGAATAAAAAATGGGGCTGGGGGTATAGCTCGGAAGTAGAATGCCCCTGAGTTCAATCCCCAGTACCGCCAAAAAAAAAAAAAAAAAAAAAAAAAAAAAAAAAAAAAAAAGAATAAAAAATAGGGCTGGGGGTGTAGCTCAGAGGTAGAACGCCCTGAGTTCAATCCTAAGTACCAAAAAAAAAAAAAGAACAGGCCTCGCAATGGTCAGACACCACACCGTGGCCCATAGTTTTTAAAACTCTTGAAAACTTAACTCTACACCCCCGACTCCCAGAACCCCACCAGGGAGGGCAGGAAGTGTGAACAGCTGCCTCTCCAGCAGCCAAATGGGGGCTTCCATAGCCCTCGACGCACAGGTAAGTAAACTGAGGCCGCCCAGCCACTCAGCCCCTGAAAAGCTCACTGCCTTTGATCCCCCTGGGCAGACGAAGATGGCTTTTTCAGTCTTTGAAAACAGGCGCCATCTCAGACCGCAAGCACCAGGCACAGTTTCCTTCCCAACCTGACCCACGTCTGCAGTGGCTCTCGTGGCCCCCAAGCAACCTGGCAACTCTGCACCCCGCGCCCCCAGGTGTCACCCACCGCTGCTTTGCATGTTGTACAACGGTTATACCTAGCATCATACTGGGTATAAGCAACCCTTTGCAGCTTGCCTTTTTTTTTTTTTTTGGAAGGGGTTCTGGGGATGGCACCCCAGGGGCATTCTACCTCCAAGCTGCACCCCACCCTTTTTATTTTATTTTGAAACAGCGTCTTGCTAAGTTGCTGAGGGTCTCACTAAGTTGCTGAGGCTGGCTGCCAACCTGCGATCCTCCTGTCTCAGCCTCCCAAGCATTGATTGGGATTAGAGGCGTGCGCCACTGCGCCTGGCAGGCAGTTTGCTTTTTAAATCCGTGAGTTTGAGGTTTGGCGGAGGCTGTCGCTAAAGCTCTGGACCTTTCATATTTGCTGCTGTGTGATATCAGTCGGCATTTCCCTTGTTGGACTTTGGGGCTGGTTTCTGTTTTTTGCCCTTCTAAGCAGTGCTTCAGTGATTACTCTTTTGCCCCCTGGTAATTTAGGATTTTGGATTTTGAAACAATATTGCAAGCCAGGTGTGGTGGCACATGCCTGTAATTCCAGTATTCAGGAGATCTAGGCAGGAGGATTGCAAGTTCAAGGCCAGCCTGGGCAACTTAGTGAGACCTTATTTCAAAATAAAAAATAAAAGGGCTGGGGGTGTAGAATGCCGGAGGTATTTGGAGGTGTAGAATGCCTTTATTCGGAGGTAGGCAGAATATCATACCCTGGGTTCAATCCCTAGTACAAAAAAAAAAAAAGGAAAGAAAAAGAATTGTTAGCTTGGTGTTGGTGGCACATACCTATGATCCCAATACTCGAGAGTCCAAAACAGGAGGATTGCAGGTTTGAGGTCAGCCTCAGCAACTTAGCAAGACCTTAGTATTGAAATAAAAAGAACTAGGAGTGTAGCTCAGAGGTAGAAGGCCCCTGGGTTCAATCCTCCAGGACCCCCCTCCCCCCGCAAAGATAGCATCAAATAATTTAGAAGATGTACTGACATGATAGCTTTTCAAGAGGAAACACAAAATTGCATTGAAGGTGTCGGCAAGTGCTTCTTAGAAAAGAGGAAATCGGGCCCTGTGTTGAGGTTCACTAACGTCTCCTGAGGCCTGTTGCCTGGGAGATGGGATGCGGGAGGTCAGAGCCAGCCAGGTGAAAGGCTCTCCAAATCACCCTGTGACTCAGGCATGGTGGCCACAGTGATGGAAGAGGTTAGGAGGGCTTCCTGGAGGTGGTGACATCTTAGGGAGGAAGGAGGCTGTAGGTTTTGGTTTGGGAGATTATGTACTGGGCCTGGCTAAAGAGGTGAAGTTGAAATTGAAGTTGAAGGGGGGTCTGCTGGATTCCAGGGCTCCTTGCATGCGTGTGAAGAATCCCAACTTTAATGGAGGAGCCCCTGAAACTCTGTGGCAAAAGGAGAGATGGAACTGGGTGTGGTGGGCCATGCCTGTAATCCTAGTACCCGGGAGGCTGAGACAGGAGGATTGCAGGTTGGAGGCCAGCCTCAGCAATTAGTGATACCCTGCCTGGGTTCAATCTCTAGTACCTCCCTAAGAGAGAGAGACAGACAGACACAGCGTGAGCATGCGCGCATACACAAGGATACTGGGTCCTGATCATCCGGGTGGAGGAGACAGGAAGTGGGCAGCCTTGGGGGAGCTTTGCAGCTCTCCCAGGAAGTAGCCCCAGGCAGGAAGGGACAGCTGGGACCAGGGAAGCCCCAGCCGAGGCCCGGGGAGAGCCAGGCACCAGGGCAGTGGCCGCCTCCTGAGTCTTGACAGGGCTGCAGAGGAGAAGGTGGGCGCGGCCCGTGCCCAGCAAGCTGGGGTGATGGGCTGAGCTGGGGGAAGGGGTCCTCACCAGAGAGACGGAGCCAGAGCAGAGTGGGGTGAAGAGACCCTGGAGCCGTTTGCTGGCTGCATGAGGGGAGGAGGAAGGGGGGAGGGTCCCCTTCCAGATTGGGGTTCCTGCATGTCCAATGCCGCCTTGGGGGTCTTTCCAGAGCTGTTTTAATGTGAGATGGGCAGGGAGGCCAGGTTAGGCTAAGAAGAAGGCGAGTGGAGGGAGGGAAGTCAGGAGCCGCAGTGTAGACCAAGAAGATGGGTTAAAAGGCCAGGCGTGGTGGCACACGCTTGTAATCTCAGCATTTGGGAGTCGGAGACCAGAGGATCTGGGTTCAAGGCCAGCCTCAGCTACCCAGTGAGGCCCTCTGCAACTTAGTGAGACCCGGTTTCAAAATAAAGAATAAAAATAGGGCTGGGAGTATAGCTTGGAGGTAGAATGCCCCTGAGTTCAACCCCCAGTACCACCACCACCAAAAAAAACCCAGAAGGGTTGTTCAGAGAGGGGGAGACTGCAGTTTGGAGAGGTAGTGGGGCCCAACGAAGGGGGCTTACATTCATTCATTCATTCATTTATTTATTTAGAGATTGGGGCAGGCTGGACCTTCTCCTAGACTGAGAGAGAAGGAAACTGGAAGGAAAATGTCAGCCGGGTAGGACCGGGTCCCCAGCCCGCCTGCCCAGGGGCGGATGGTCTCGTGGGTGCCCCCGGCAGTTTATGATGTGTGTGCACTGCTACAAATAAAGCACCCTGGCCACCCTGCGAGGCTCTGAGCGCTCGTCCCCTCCTGCCCAGCCACGGGGGCCCCGGGGGGAGGGGAGGCAGGGCCTGGTTCTTGGCACTTGGCGGGAAGCAGTCTGCGGTGGCCCCCGGGGTGGGCGGACGCCTGGCCAGGAAGGCTGAGCTCTGTGCTGGGGGCCTGGCTTCCTGGGGCTGGGAGGGGGAGATCGCAGGACGCGGGACCGGGGCAGGTGTGCGTGTACACGGGTGTGCCAGGAGACAGGATGCTGTGAAACCACTTCCTCTCCTTTCTGCTGAGGCGGCGCCTCCAGCGAGGGGCCCTTGGGCGTCTCACACTTCCCCGTAGGTGTCAGCCTCCCAGGCTACCATGTTCTTCTCCCCGTTGGCTGGGTAGGAAGAGGGAACCATGCCCGTCCCCTCTGGGGTCCCCAGAGTAGGACTTTGCTGACCACTGCGGTCACAACCCTTCTGTTGGGACGGTCACCAGGAAGGACCGTGGGTGCCACTCCCAGCAGGCGGTCATGGTGCCAAGGACCCTGTGGGGCCTGCTTTTTTTTTTTTTTTTTTTTTTTGCAGTATTGGGGATTGAACTCAGGGGCATTCTACCTCCAAGCTATACCCCCAACCCTATTTTTTATTCTTTATTTTGAAACAGGGTCTCACTAAGTTGCGGAGGGCCTCACTAGGTAGCCGAGGCTGGCTGCGAACCCAGATCCTCCGGTCTCAGCCTCCCAAATGCTGGGATTACAAGCGTGCGCCACCACACCCGGCCGGGGCCTGCTTTTAGCTGCTGCACGTCGGCTTGCTGTCCAGCAAAGGAGGATTTCTCAGCTTTGGGATGCGTCTTCGTGGACATGGGTCAGGCTCGGCGTGTACCTAGAGTGGTGGGTTTGGAAAAAACTGCTCAGACCCCCGGGAGGGGCTGGAAGGGTCCTGACCCGCTTTCTGCACGGGCTGGAGCAGCGTGTCTGCAACTCTTTTTTTTTTTTTTTTTGCGGTACTGGGGATTGAACTCAGGGGCATTCTACCTCCGAGCTATACCCCCAGCCCTATTTTTTATTCTTTATTTGGAAACAGGGTCTCACTAAATTGCGGAGTGCCTCATTAGGTAGCTGAGGCTGGCCGCGAACCCGGATCCTCCGGTCTCAGCCTCCCGAATGCTGGGATTACAAGTGTGCGCCACCACGCCCGGCTTGTGTCTGCAACTCTTAAGTGCTTCTTCTTGCACACAGAGAACTCCTGAGTTCCTGCCGGTCAAGGGGCCTAACGACTCACATTAGCTTCCTGTGGCTGCTGTAAGAAATCAGCACAAATTTGGTGCCACAAGTTAAGCTGGGTGCGGTGGCACATGCTTATAATCCTAGTACTGGGGCGGCTGAGACAGGAGGATCCAGGTTCTCAGCCAAGCTCAGCTAATTAGTGAGGCCCTTTGCAACTTAGTGAGACCCTGTTTACAAATAAAGAAAAAAAAAAATAGGGCTGGGAGTGTAGTTCAGAAGTAGAATGCCCCTGGGTTCAATCCCCAGTATCGAAAAAAACAAAACAAAAAGCATAACAAGTTAAGCCAGGTGTGATGGCGCAAGCTTGTAATCCCAGTACTGGAGAGGCTGAGACAGGAGGATCGTGGATTCACGGCCAGGTTCAGCTACTTAGTGAGGCCCTCTGCAACTTACTAAGGGAGACCCTGTTTCAAAATAAAGAATGAAAAATCGGGCTGGGGATGGCGCTCGGAGGTAGAATGTTCCAGGGTTCAATCCCCAGTACTGCAAAAGCAAAAACAACCAAAAAACACACAAAACCAGCACAAGTTTACCGTCTTCCAGTTCTGGAGGTCTGAAATCAAGCCATTCCAGCTAGACTAACATCAAGGTGTGGGCAGGGCCGGCTCCGCCGGGAGGTGCTGGGGAGAATCTGTCCCGACTCTTCCCGCTTTGGTAGCCACCGCATTCCTTGGCTTGTGGTCACATCTCTCCACTCTTGGTCCGTCATCTTGGGGCCTGGGCCGCCTCTACACCGTGACCCTGTCTCCCTCTTATCTGGATACTGGAATTGCATTCAGGGCCCCTGGAAAATCTCTTCATCTTGCCATCTTTACTGACTTCCAAGCCAGATAAAAGTCACATTTGCAAGTGGGGAGGGGTCACTAGTCAGCCCGTCCCAGGGCCCTGTTCTGTCTTAGGGTCCCTTGGTTTTAAAGTGTACAGCAATAAAACAAACTGGGTCAAGAAAAAAAGAAAAAGAAAGACACATTAAATACTTTTTTCTTTAAATACGTATTTTTGTTGTTGTTGTTATCTTGGGAAAATACACAGAACCTAAACTTTGCCGCTGGCAACGTTTCGTGCATTTGGTGTTCTCGCCCCCGTCCGGTGCCAGAATGGCTTCATCACTCCAGAAACGGAAACCCCGGGTCCGCTCAGCAGCCGCCCCCCAGCCACCCAGCGCTTGGCAACCACCAGTCTACTTTCTGTCTCCATAAATTCTTTTTTAAGTGCAGTTCTATGTGACTTTAAAATAAATAAACAGCGCCTGGAGACTTCGTCCTTGGAAGGGTCTGCATGCAGCAAAGCCAGCGCAGGATACCTCGGCCTCCGGAGGGGCAGGAGGTGAAGGAGCGCGGGTCCCCGCCACCCGCCTCGCCCTCCTCCTCTTTTGGGGACTCTGCGTGAGCAGCCCCCCATTTTTTTTTTTTTTTTTGCGGTACTGGGGATTGAACTCAGGGGCATTCTACCTCCGAGCTACACCCCCAGCCCTATTTTTTATTCTTTATTTTGAAACCGAGCCTCACTAAGTTGCGGAGTGCCTCACTAGGTAGCTGAGGCTGGCCGCGAACCCGGATCCTCCGGTCTCAGCCTCCCGAATGCTGGGATTACAAGCGTGCGCCACCACGCCCAGCTCCCCCAGTCTCTTTTTTATTATTTATTTTATTTTATTTTTTGTGGCACTAGGGGCATTCTACCTCTGAGTTACAACCCCAGTCCTATTTTTTATTCTTTATTTTGAAACAGGGTCTCACTAAGTTGCAGAAGGGCCTCACTAAGTAGCTGAGACTGGCCGAGAACTCGGATCCTCTGGTCTCAGCCTCTTAAGTTACCATGTGCTGGTCTCAAACCTGGAACCCTCCTGTCTCAGCCTCCCAAGTACTCAAGTACTGGGATTACAAGTGTGCACCATTGCACTTGGTTTAAAGACTTTTTTTTTAAAGATGAGTTTTGTTTTATGCAGTGCTGGGGGTTGAAACCAGGGTCTTGCACAGGTTTGGCAAATGCTTTACCACTGAACTGCATTCCTTAGCAAATTAATTTTTTTTTTTAAAGGGGAGCTCTGCTCTGACGGTCAAATCTGTGAGAATTGTTCCCAGAAAGGACATGGATGTGGGCACTGGGGCCTCAATGATTTTTTTTTTTTTCGTGGTATTGGGGATGGAGACCAGGGACGTTCTATGTCTGAGCTATGCTCCTAGTCCTTTTTTTTTTTTTTTTTTTTAATTTGAAGCAGGATCTCAAGTTTTGGAGAGCACATGCCTGTAATCCCAGAGACTGAGACAAAAGGTTCACAGGTTTGAAGACTGCCTCACCAATTTAGTGAGATTTCAGCAACCTGTTGAGACCCTGTTTCAAGACCAAAAAAATGAAAGAAAAAGGGCTGGGGGTGTAGCTCAGAGATAAAAAGCCCTTCAGTTCAATCCCCAGTACCATCTTTAAAAAAAAAAAAAATACACGCTGGGTTTCAGAGTCTTAGTACTGAAAGGAAAAAGAGTGTGAAATAGCTCCATAATTTTTTCTGTCGATTTACATGTTGACTTGGTGATATTTTGGCCATTAGGGTAAGTCAAATATATTCAAATGAATGCCACTCGATTTCTTTTCATGATTATCTGGGGTGACCCTGTGGCTCGCACCCTCGGCTGAGGTTCGCTGCCCGCTGGAGGGTTGCATGGGCGCCTGCACACGTGGCAGTTCCCTAGGACAGAACGCTGGGGACGCAGCTCTGCATGGCCCGGGATGTGCCCTCTTGTGCTCTGGGGACGGGGCAGTTGGTGACAGGTGAGGGTCAGCTGCCAGAGGAGCGTAGTGCCCCCTGGTGCAGAGCCTCCAGCCACCCCCAGGAGGAAGCAGGAGGAGGAGGGCTTGGAGGAGAGCAGGCTTTTGCAGGAGCAGGTGTGGTGCTGGGAGGGGCAGGCCGGGAGAGCAGCTTCTAGGGCCAGGAGTGAGGCCAGAGGACAGCAGGAGGCTCATAGGAAGCACCGGGGAGGAAACCTCGGCCATGCAGGGATCCCTACTGGTATCTTTTCCGCCCTGGTCCCTGGAGCTGCCTGTCCGGGCCCAGGGCTACTTAGGAAGTGGAGGCAGGGGGATTGCAGGTTCAAGGCCAGCCTCAGCAAGTTGGTGAGGCCCTATTTCAAAATCAAAAGGGCTGGGTGGGGCTCGGGGTGGAGTGCTTGCCTCGGAGTGTATAAGCTCTGGGTCCCATCTCTAATGCTGCAGAAGATGGAAGCGGGAGGTCACCTTGGAAGGAAGGGAAGCCATTTTTTTTTGAGGGCTGCTCTTCCTGGGCTGGACATGCTTGCTGCCTTCCTTCTTGTGATTGATTGGAGCTGATGGTACCCATTGTACAGACAGGGAAGGTCAAACTCCAAAGACGGTGCCTGACAGGACAGAGGCCTTGAACCCCCAGGTTCGGCCAGTGGGGTGGGTGCCCCGGGGACCTCGGCCATCCAGCACTGGGGGACCTGGGAGTGGGTAAGGTGAGTGTGCAGAGCCCAGGAAGGGCTTTGGGTTGTGGGACTGGGGGTTGGGTTGGAGTGACCCCCTTCTCATGGCAGGGGGACCGGGGGGACCACTGGCCCCAAGATCGCCCTTTCTCAGGTGTCACCAAAAGCTCTTTCCACTTGAATTCAGAGCAGGGTTTGCTCTCTGCCCCGAGCAAACTCCCCAGCCAGCCCCACACCCAACGCTCTCTCCTGATGTGGGAGCTGGCTGCCTTGTGCCTGGGTGTGACACAGGTCAGAGGACAAGGTCTGGCAGATCTGCAGCAGGGTCAACTCCCCTCTCTGGGGACCCCTCGCCCATCCATCCTCTGCTGGGTCCTTGGACATTCTGAGCCCGTGGGGTGCGGGGAGGAAGAGACTGACTCACTCCTGGGGCCCCCCGGGAGGAGCTGGAGAAACCGAAGCAGGAGCCGTGCGTGCAGAATCTGAACCCAGAGGCTCCTGAGAAGGCCCAGCTGGTGAGCCGTCCCTCCGTAGCCCGTGGCCCCGGGCAGCATGGCACATGTGCGCCCAGGGGGTGACAGGGTTCCCCCCCAACCCCGCTGCCCGTGCGCCTGGGGCGACTGTGTTCAGGGTTCCTGGTGGCTGGCCCCGCTGGAACCTGGCCGGCTGCTTGCGAGCCTGGCGTCACCGCCGTCACCTGAGCTGGCTGGGGGTGGGGGTGGGGGTCACGGGCTGGCACGGGGGTGTGGAGAGGGTGCCCGCTCTGTCCTGGCTGGTTGGAGGGCACGGGCATTGTCAGACAAGTGCAGGACAAGGTCGGGGCAGGGTGCGGAATTCCGGGCAGGACTCCCCACACCTCTTCCCCGAGTCGGCGTCCCCGTCTCCTTGGCGTGGGGGGAGAAGACCCCCTCGTGCCCAAGGTTCTGCGCCCCGCGTCCCTGGGAGCAGCTCCCCGCCAGCCTCCTACCTCTGCCCCGCGCGCGCTGGGAGGCTCCTTGTTCCGCGGCCACAAAGCCCCTTTGATCCTCTGCTGGGCTCCGAGCCATGTGACCCGGTGGGCGGGCCGCGCTCGGGAGTGCAGCCGCCGACTCCGCTCCTGGGGTGAGTCCCTGCTCTTTGTCCTCCCAGGTTCCACCGCTGGCTCCCGGGGCTTTCAGGTGGCGTGGCCGCCTGCTGGGTCCCCGAAGGCCGGGAACCGTGGGCCCGGGAGCCCCGCTGCCCCCCACCCCCACTGGGCGGCTTGGGCCGGCGGGACACCCAAGGTCCCTGAGAGAGGGGCGGCGGGGAGCTGGGTCTCCACGCGGGGACCAGATTTTCGGTCTCAGAATAGAAGAAAAGGGCTTTGTGTGGTCACAGCTATCTCTTTGTAAATATTTGGCCAGCTCTGCGAGTGGGTCCGGTTCCTCTCCTTTGGGGAGTGTCTCCCAACATGTTCTCCTGCCCCAGGGGGAAGCCCCTCGCTTCCAGGGACCCCGGAGGAAATATGAATTGGCCGTGTTTCCTTCAACTCGGGGCAGCTTATCAACCTCCAGGAGTGAGAGGCTCCTTCCGGGAGACTGCCTGGAGAGATTAGTTTCTGGCCACCGACCGTAGAAATTACGGTGATCAAAGATGGGGCGCCAGTGCTGCGATCCTCGGGGTCTGTGCTGCAGGTCGGCTTTGGGTTCTGGGATGCTCCGGGGGTTTCCGGCTGGGGTGGGGAGGCTGGTATGCACTTGCTTTGCGAGAGAATGCAATGTGGGGGTGTGTGCCGGCCCTGTGGAGCCCAAGTCCATAGCCAGGGACTAGGAGCGGCTGCTTAGCAGACCTGCCTTCGGGGGGTGTGGGGGGGGGGCTCTGCAGCCCAGCTGGAGATGCTGCAAGAATCCAGACTGAAATCCTGCAGTCAACATAGTGTGGTCCCTTGCACCCGAGCAGACCAGAGAGGGACAGAGGCACTGCCATCTGCTCCTGAGAGTTCATCCCCTGTACCCCCTCCCCACCCCAGGACTGACTCAGCTTCCAATCTGCTACACCCCAGCCCCGTCCCCTCCCTCTCTTTCTGACATAAAAGCGGCTGGTGTTTGGGTCAGAGGTTTGGGGAGCATTTCTCCTCTCCCCAAGAGAAGTGAGAAATTCCTTTCCTTGACAAAAATGTGCCATCCCGGAAGCTTTAAGGGAGCATTGGGTTTCTAGCAATCCGTCCCAGCCCTGGGGACAGCGCCCCGCTGAACTAAGCTGGAATTTGATTTGAATCCCACACAGGAAAGCCAGTCCGGGAGGAGGTAGGCGGAGGAAGGCCCCGTCCTGACATGGGTGCACCGTCTGCCGCCCCCCTCCCCATCGCGCTTGACTTTGACACCTATTGGAGACCTCGCGGCCTTTACACCCTCACCCTAATCCTAACCCACCGTCACCCTCTTCTCTAGCTCCCCCTCAGCGCCCCACAACCAGGCGCTCGATTTCAGGAACCAGGAAGAAGGCACGTGTTACGGCTCCCAGGCTGGTCAGCCAGCCCCTGTCCGCATCCTCTTTGGAAAGATGAGATTTGTGCCTCTCTCTCCTTCTCGGCCCTCCCCTGGGCTAAGAGGTGGCTGTGGAAGGGGGCCCCCCGTGTCACCCACTTTTCTCAGCGTCCCTCTCGGGGACCTGAAGTTGTGGCTGGCCCTGGCCCACCCTCTCCCACCCCGCCTGGCCACTTCTGATTGGGCACCAGCGACGCCATCCCTCCTCTGCATGGTGTCTGTGTGCCCAGCCGACCCCGTCCCCCGAGGACGGCCATCTGCACGGCGATAGGGCGGGTCGTTCCTCTGCTGTTCTGAGCAGGATTCCGCAGAGTCACAGGGCAGAGTGTAGCAAGCCTGGGGTTGGCCCCATCATTTCCAAGTCGGAGATGGGGGTCACCGCATCCAAAGTCCTCAGCTGCAAGGACAGGCTCCCCAGGACTTCACCCCAGCAGCCCTCTCCTCATTCGGGAGACCCGAGTCGCCCTGGCTTCCCTCCCCACCCCCTCCCGCCCTGCCACCATATCCTCCCCGGCTTCCTGCTGTGTCAGGGCTGCCGTTGTCAGCCGGGGCAGCCCTGTGGGGTGAGGCGTCTTCCAGAGCACAGGAAGCGAGACCCCGGCCCAGTCTCAGGCCCGGGCGCTGCCCGGCTTCCCGCCGGTGTCCGAGATTGCGGGGCTCCTTTAAGAAACCCGTCACTGGTGCCAAGCTTCCGTTTTTCTCTTCCCCCTGCACATTTCAGCCTAATGTGGGCTTTCCCACACCACCCCGGAAGCTTCTGGGCCTCCTCCCTCCCCTTCTGGCTGTGCGTGTGGGAAGAATGACTTTCTTTTAACACAAGCGAGGATCAAGACAGACGCCCCAGGCCCACCTGGTGGGGCTGTGGTGACTCTGCCCACCCTATGCCCCCAGCAGAGGGTCTCCACATCCCACAGCCAGCTCTTTAGAGAGGACACTAACAGCAGGACCCGCAGCCCTGGGCTGGGTCCCTCCCCGGGCTTCTGCCTGGGGGCCAGCTTTGATTTGCTTATTGAGCTCCTGCCCGCTTGCTTGCTTGGACAGGTAGGGACCTGTTGTGGAGTTCCTGCGTCTTAGCAGCTTTCCCAGGACGGCTCCTGAGGGTGGCCAGCCGGCCGAGGTGCCTGTGCAGTGGCTCTTGCCTGTGAGTCTGTTTTACAAGGAAAGGCCCAGGTCTAATTACAGGCCAGCCAGCACCTGGGAAGGTGGGTGGTTCTGGGGTGCTTGGTGCTCAGTGCTCCGAGACCTCCGCCAGCACTGAGTCCTGGTGGGCGGCCGGGGGCGGGTGCCTCATCCTGTGTGTCTGTCTGTCTGTCTCTCTCAGGCTTCCTACCCAGAGGCCAGGAGCGTGGGCCCCCGGCGCCAACCACCCTCCTCCTGTGCCCTGTTGGATGTCTGCTGGGCAGAGTTTAGGATCACTGCAGAAGTTGATTCGCCCCAGCGGACTCCGGCGGGCACCTGGAGAAGGGGCTGGGCTGTTGTGGGGGTGTTGGGTGCAGCTCAGAAGTAACAGGTGATGGCCCGCCAGGCTGGCCCAAGTGCCATTGGGAATGCTTTCATTTGGCTCAGTAACTAGAACTTGGGCAGGAGGAGGGTCCCCCTAGATTTCCCATCGCTCCCCTGAAGCTGAGGATGAGGGGGTCACTCCTGGTGAGATGCTAGCTCCTGAGTGCCCCGGTCCACCCTTGGAACATCAGCTCCCGGTCAGGCGCATGAGAGCCGGGGTCAGGAGAGTCCCCGACCTCCCCTGGCCTTTAGGAAGGGAGCGTGTGACCCGCACAGGGCCCCCGGCTCTCTGTCCCCACACCTGGCTTGCAGTAGCCCTCCCAGGGCCTGGCTCCCGAGGGACCGGCCAGCCGCGGCCCGGCTCTCTGGGTGCCAGGCACGGAGCACAGAGCGGCTTGAGGACAGTTGTCTTTGCCTTGTCCCCGTGGAATGTCCACAGACCTCCCAGATCCATATCTCTTATCTCCCTGGCTTTGCTCCAGGTGCCTCTCCCCCCACTGGGGGAGGAGATAGCATTCTGTGGGCCCGGGAGGCCGAGCTGAGCTGGGCAGGAAAACGAATTTCCCCTGCTGTGAGGACGGTCCTGGACCTGGCTGGTTTCCCTCCACACGCACTGGGACCGTGGTGTGAAAGTGTGTGTGTGTGTGTGTGTGTGTCTCCAGAACTTGTGTGTGGGGGGGTGGATTTGACTTGCCCATCTCTGTGTTCCCAGTCCCTCGTCATCCCAGGTTAATTGCTCAATTAATGTTTGATCCAATGAATGGCAGGCATTGTGTGACCACAGATTTTTAGCTTTTTTTTTTTTTTCAATACTGGGGATTGAACCCAGAGGCATTCTAACTCCAAGCTACACCCCCAGTCCTATTTTTCACTCTTTATTTTGAAGCAGGATCTCACTAAGTTGCAGAGGGCCTCACTAAGTAGCTGAGGCTGGCCGAGAACCCAGATCCTCCAGTCTCAGCCTCCCAAGTACAAGGATTACAAGCGTGCACCACCACACCCGGCTAGATTTTTAGCTCTTATCCAGATATCTTGTGTCTTCAGTGAGGCTGACTGGTGGGAATAGCCATCTTCACTTGCTCTTCTCACCCACGAGGGGCTCCTTGGAGCGTGTTTAAGAACAGGGTCAGCCGGGTGTGGTGGTGCACGCTTGTAATCCCAGCATTTGGGAGGCTGAGACCCGATGATCCAGGTTCGAGGCCAGCCTCAGCTACTTAGTGAGTCACTCTGCAACTTAGTGAGATTCTGTTTCAAAATAAAGAATAAAAAAAATAGGGCTGGAGGGCTGGGGTGTAGCTCGGAGGTAGAATGCCCCTGAGTACAATCTCCAGTACCCCCCCCCCCCCAAAAAAGAACAGGGTCAGAGCTGAGCATGGTGGCGCACACCTGTAATCCCTGAACTTTCTATACTTGGGAGACTGAGACAGGAGGATGGCAGGCTCGGGAACAGCCTCTGCAAGTAGTGAGACTCATCAACCTAGTGAGACCCTGTTTCCAAATAAGAAATAAAATGGGGCTGGGGGGTGTAGCTCAAAGGTAGAATGCCTCTGGGTTCAATTTCCAGTACCAAAAAAAGAAAAAGAAAAAAGGGTCTGGTTAGATGTAGCTCAGTGGTAAAAAGTGCGTGCCTGGCACTCAGGAGGCCCTGGGTTGGGTTCCCTAGCACCGCATAAATAAATAAATAAATAAATAAATAAATAAATAAATAAATAAAAATAAAGGGCCAAAAAGCAACATTTCTTTGATTTGAATAGTCTCCCTGGGCTGGGCCAGGTGACCTCCCGCCCCGGCACCCTGGGAGTCGGGGGTCTCTGGGAAGCCGGGGCAGCTGGTGCGCACTGTTTGCCGAGGCTGTGTCCCCAGACATGGCTGGTGGGTGGGACCGTGCGGCCCATTGGTGGGGGCAGGACCAGCAGCTGCTTGTGGGGGGGAGCCTCGGAGAAGGGTTTTAGAGGGCAGGGAAGCCATTGCAAGCAAAGGCTGGGGCGTCACGTCCTGCTCCTCTGGGAGCGAGAGGACTCGGAGCAGAGGGAGCCGCGCTGGCCAGCGTGCAGACCACGCACTCCGCTAACGTCTGCCGTCCTCCCTGTCCTCCCTTGCTGGGGTCTCGCCGTCAGAATCCTCCGGGCGGGGCCCCCAGTGACTTACGAGTGTGGCCTTGCAGAGCCGTCGCGGAGCTGGCCTGGTGACTGAGCAGTTCCGAGCTCGGTGACCGAGGCTCCTTAGGGGCCTCTGGCTCGTCACCTTGAATTTGGGGACCGGATGGGCCCAGGTTCAAGCCCTCTGTGGACATGAGTTGCGGTCAGTCGCTTCTCTGTTCTGAGACTTAGTGAAATGCGGATGACGGTGACCAAGAGGAAGCCCATGGCGGCTCCCCGGGGCCTGGTGCAGGTGACCCCCGGGGCACAGGGTCACCTTCCTGCTCCACACCTAGAGCTTCGTCCTTGGACCTGCTGCACGTGGAAAACCCACGTGCAGGCCAGGTCAGTGGGGCCTCTGCTGAGTCTCAGCGCCCTCCGGTTTAGAAGCAGGACCGTGCTTGACCTGCCCTCGCTCCAGCCCCCCATCCCCCCGGGGTGCAGCCCTAGCCCCCACGCTCCATTGCTGTCCTTTTTGGGGGCTTACTTAGATGCACCTCCAGGGTTTGAGGTCAAAGGTCCAGCAGCTGGGGTTGAAGTGAAGTGAATTAATTCTCTTTGGTCCTGGGCGTGGTGGGGACCCTATTAGCCTCTTCTACAGGGAGGAGTTGGGGTCTCCACTCAAAGTCACCCTGGAGCCCTCTCCGGGAGAGTGAGGAAGAGCAGACCCAGTATGGTGGCACACACCTGTAAGCCCAGTACTTGGGAGGCTGAGACAGGAGGATCACAGCTTAAGAGGCCAGCTTCAGCAATTTAGACCCTCAACAACTTAGTGAAACTCTGTTTCAAAATTTCAAAACAGGCCGGGCGTGGTGGCGCACGCTTGTAATCCCAGCATTTGGGAGGCTGAGACCGGAGGATCCGGGTTCGAGGCCAGCCTCAGCTACCTAGTGAGACACTCCACAACTTAGTGAGACCCTGTTTAAAAATAAAGAATAAAAAATAGGGCTGGGGGTATAGCTCGGAGGTAGAACGCCCCTGAGTTCAATCCCCAGTACCGCAAAAAAAAAAAAAAAAAAAAAAAAAGAATAAAAAATAGGGCTGGGGGTGTAGCTCGAAGGTAGAATGCCCCTGAGTTCAATCCCCAGTACCGCAAAAAAAAAAAAAAAATTTTTCAAAACAGAACTGGTTGTGGTGGGGCACACGTGTAATCACAGTAGTTGGGAGGCTGAGACAGGAGAATTGCAGCTTCAGCAACTTAGTGAGGCCCTCAACAACTTAGCAAGACTGTTTCAAAATTTAAAAACCGAACCTAGCGTGGTGCCTGGTGGTTTGTAATCCCAGTACTTGGGAGGCTTAGCTACTTAGTAAGGTCCTCTGCAACTTAGTGAGACTTTGTTTCAAAATAAAAAATAAAATAGGACTGGCTGTGTAGCTTAGCGATAGAATGCCCTGGAGAACAATCCTTGGTACATGGAAGAGGAGACAAATACATGGCTTCGCTGTGTGTGCCTCAGTTTCTCCAGCTCACCAAACCTTGAGCACCTTGAGCTGCCCGAAGCCCCTCTCCCTCCTGGGCCCTTGCCCCCCGCACAGCTTGGCTTGGCCTCCTCTGGAGCTGTTAGGGCATGGCGGATGGGGAGACAGGGCTTGGGCCCCTTTACAGATGTCGCTCAGCAGAGATGGCCCAGGAAGTCCCCCCTGGGGAGGGGAGGGTTCCTGCGGTCATTCTGAGGCTGGAGGCCCCAATGGGAGGCCGGCAGCCCAGAGTCCTCCCCCGGGCTTGGCCCTAGTCTGGGGAGCAGGTGCTGAGTGGGGGTGTCCCGGGAGGCAGGTTTTCCCTTCTTGTCCCTCCTGCCTTGGGGACAGCGGAGGTCCATCTTGGCCGTGTGTGCCAGCTGTGTTTTGATCGTACCCCCTTTTCCTTTCAGGTTGACAATTAGGCTCACTAATTACTTGAAAGCGCCATTCGGAGACTGAACATGGTGCGGCCCTGGCACCCAGGGCCCTCTTCAAATCCATGGTGAGGTCTTTATGGTCACGGCGTGGCGAGCTGCCGCCGCCGTGCCCCCTCTGGCTCCGGGGCTGAGCCTCTGGAGGGAGGCGCTGGAAAGCTGTAGCCTTTGGGTGCACCAGGACCTGAGCTGGGGCTGGGGCAGAAGGTCTGCTCTTGGGGGAGGTGCACAGCTTGTCTGCTGTTTGTTTTAAATTATAGCTTTATTGAGCTATAATTCACACATCATAACATTCACTCTTTAAAAAATTTTTTTTTTTTTTTTTCATTTTGGTGGCACTAGAGATTGAACCCATGAGGCATTCTACCTTCAAACCACACCCCGGCCCTTTTAATTTTTTTTAATTTTGAAACAGAGTCTCCCTAAATTGCTGAGGCTGGCCTTGAATCTGTGACCCTCCTGTCTCAGCCTCCCAAGTACTGGGATTATAGGCATCTGCCACCACGCCCCAACTCCCATTCACTCTCTTAAAGTATACTATTCAGTGGTTTTAGTATCTTCACAAAGTTACTGTATTAGTTAGGATTCTCCAGAGAAATAAAAGGTGTGTGTAAACCACAATCCTCTCTTATCCACGGGGAATATGTTCCAAGATAAAGGCCCGGGACCTCAGAGAGTGTTGACCCCGGATACGGGTTTTCCCCACACCTCTGTACCTCTCATGAATTTTCTCACCCGTAAGTTAGGCCCAGTAAGATATTGGCAGTAATTCATCATCAAAGAGAACAATGATAGCCGGGCGTAGTGGCGCACGCTTGTAATCCCAGCATTCGGGAGGCTGAGATCGGAGGATCCGGGTTTGCGGCCAGCCTCAGCTACCTAGTGAGGCCCTCCACAACTTAGTGAGACCCGGTTTCAAAATAAAGAATAAAAAATAGAGCTGGGGGTGTAGCTCGGAAGTAAAATGCCCCTGAGTTCAATCCCCAGTACTGAAAAAAAAAAAAGAAGAAGAAGAAGAAGAAGAAGAAGCCCTCTGTGGGTGTGGAGGGGCTTCCTGAGGAGGAGGAGGAGGAGGCCAGAGAGTCCTTCCTGCACTGCTGTTGCTCACCTTCCTCCAGCTTAAACTGTTGAGGTTGCTGAGGCGCTTGGTGGCGTTTTCTGAAGCCTGTCACGTTTCCTCGGTTGGGTGAGGCCCACCCATGTTGGGGAGGACGGTGTGCTTTATTCAGTCAGCTGACTTAAATGTTAAAAGTTAAGCCGGGCATCATGCAACACGCCTGTAAGTCCCAGGACTTGGGAGGCTGAGACAGGAGGATCGCAGATTGGAGGATGGCTTTGGCAACACGGTGAGACTCTCAGCAACATACTGAGACCTTGTTTCCAAAAACAAAAAAGTTAGATAGGGCTGGTGGTATAGCTCAGAGGCAGAATGCCCCTGGGTTCAATCACACACACACACACACACACACACACACACAATGTTAAACTCATCCAGGACACCGTGAGAGACACACCCAGAATAAAGTTTAACATCAGGGCACCCTGTCGTCTAGTCACGGTGACACATTACAGTCAACCATCACAGCTAGGCATTCGTCACCACTAAATCCAGAATATTTCTCCCACTCACACTCCGCACCCCAACTCTCCTCTCCCCCGCTCCCGAATCTGCTTTTCTACTCTGGATTGTCCAATTCTAGACACCCTGTGTAATCAGAACCACCCAGTACCTGGGCCTTTGTGCCAGCTGCTTTCATTTGGCGTAATATTTTTGTTTGTTTGCGGTACTTGGGACTGAACCTGGGGGCGCTCTGCCACTGAACTGCGTGCCTAGGTCATTTTGAGATGGGATGTCACTAAATACCCTGGGTTGGCCTCCAACTTGCGATCCTCCAGCCTCAGCCTCCTGAGTAGCTGGGATTACAGGTGTGTGCCACTACCCCCTCACCCCTACCCCTGACCCCGTTTAGCATATTTTCAAGGTTTATCCTCACTGTAGTATTTGCCAATACTTAAACCCTTCGTTCTTTTCTTTCTTTCTTTCTTTTTTTTTTTTTTTTTTGCAGTACTGGAGATTGAACTCAGAGGCATTCTACCTCCGAGCTATACCCCCAGCCCTATTTTTTATTCTTTATTTTGAAACAGGGTCTCACTAAGTTGCGGAGGGCCTCACTAGGTAGCTGAGGCTGGCCGCGAACCCGGATTACTAGCGTGTGCCACCATGCCCGGTTTCGTTCTTCTCTTCTCTTCTCTTCTCTTCTCTTCTCTTCTCTTCTCTTCTCTTCTCTTCTCTTCTCTTCCCTGTGCTCTCTACCGCTGAGCTACTTTCCCAAGACAGTACCCTATCCCCTTTCATGGGGTAATAGAATTCCATTAGGAGTCCTCCTGTCTCATCCTCCCAAGTACTGAGATTACAGGCCCGCCCGCCGCTGCGCCTTGCTCCGGCCCTTTTGTTTTCTCTGCGGTTCTCCAGGGCTGGAGGCCGGGAGGCCAAGAGTCCCTGTGTCTCTGGAGCTGGCTAGAATAGGATGAATGGGGGGGGGGGGGGAACAGCCTCTGGGCCTGCATCTGGGTCCTGGCCTCTGATTTGGAGTTCCCTCTGCTTGCTCGGGGGCCCAGACCTGGTGAGAAAGGGGAAATGGAAGGTGTATGTGTCCTCTGCAGGAGACCGCCAGGCAGGGTCCGGCGGCCTAGCTGCTGGGTGTAGGGGGGTTGAGAGAGGAAGTAGGTGGGTGGGTTTGGGTCTCCAGTGACTTTTCCCTAGTGTGTGAATTCTCCTTCCTGGAGGTGGTCCGCAGGCCTCGCAGGGCCGAGGTTTATGGGGGGCACCGCGCCCTTAGCCTTTGGGGACCATTCAGTGCATCACACACACAAAGCGTACGCCGTCGAACAGCTGTGAGCCCACTGTTGCTTTAAACCACCGCTCGGCGCGCAAAGAGACGCTCTTCTCCCCTTCGCCCGCATCTGGGTGCCCTCAGCCAGCCCGCTCCGTGGCCAGCCCTGGCCGTGTCCACTCTCGGGAGGAGGCTGGGAGCCAATTCCTGCTGGGCGCAGTCTCAGGATGGCCCCCTCCCCTCCCCTCCCTTCCCCCGCCCTCCTCGTCTCTGGGAGAAATTACCATATGAATGTAGCTCCTTCTGGAGCCTCGGCTGGAGGGGGCCTGGTTGGGGACAGCCTCCCACCCTCCCCGGCCTCCAGGTTCCGGCTCTGCCGGCTGCAAAATTCAGCCAGGGCTACCATCGCTGTCGAGTGGAAGAATCCCTGCAGGTCCCCCGAGGTCGCTGCTCAAATCCCACAGTAGGTCAACCCTGACAGCACTGGTCCTTTGGGGGAGGGGGGAGGAGGAGAAGGAGGAAGAAAAAGAGGAGGCGGCAGCCGAGGGGGAAGGGGCTGGGGAGGGCGTTTGGGATCCCGGCAGTGGAGAGCCCCTCTCCACTCCCTCCTCTAGCCGCCTTTCCTTGCTCTGTTTAGAGAAACATGTCGCTACTGTCCTGAGTGTTAGGTTGGTCCGGTTTCAAAAGATGCAGCTGATTACGATAGGAATGCCGGCTCTACGGAAGGCCTCATGTGCGCAGGGAACTAGTGAGTGATTTGTAAACTGTGACTCTAGGCGCTCAGGTTGGCTTCAGCGTTTGGCCAGAGCCAGAGCGCCGGTGCAGGTCTAACCCCGCAGGAGCCCTGGGTGGCCTCTGGCCTGGTAGATTTGCTCTGCTGGTTTCACACTCGAGTACATCTGCCTTGAGCCTTTTGTGCTGGACAGCAATGTCCCCAAAATGCCCCAGGCTTCCAAGGGACCCTCCCCTCTGTGCGAGGGGCGGAGGCCTGGCTGGCTTTTGTAGTCTGGGTGGGGCATTGAGGGGCCCAGGTGAGCGGCTGCCTGGCCCGGCGCCCGTGTTGGCTCCTGGGAAACTCCTTCCAGCCCCAGCCCGGCTCTGGGGGCCGGTGGGGGGTGTGGGGATGGGAGCCTGGCCACCAGCCACCAGTTTCCGCCCGACTCCTCTTCCCCATGGACCGTTTCCTGAGCGGACCCCGCCCCAGCTGTCCAAGGAAGCCCTTCCATCCTTCCGCTGGGTGCTTCACGGCCCCGGCAGGATGCTGGAAACCGGAAATTGTCAACATCTCATGTACGCTCGGCCACACACGCGGAAGCCGTGGGAAAGGGCACTGGCCAGCACCCCGCTCGGAGAGGAGGCGCAGCGGAAAGGGCAGGGAGCTGACCACTCATTCATTCATTCATTCATTCATTCATTCATTCATTTGTAGCGTCCTTCTTGGTGCCTGGGGTGCCCAAGGCTTTGTGCACAGCGGGACAGACTCTGCACCCAGGGGGGAGGTGGAGCGTAATATGACCACAGAACAGGACACCAATCCTGGGAAGACGGGCAGTTCCCAGCACTGTTGGGGTGGGGAGACTGTGCGGAGCCTCCTTTGAAGAGCTGAAGGGGAGCCAGGAGGCCGTGCGTGTGTGGAACTGAGAGACTGGCTGGAGTCGTGCATTTTTACTAACAAAGAGCCTTCACTCCGCCGTGCCCAGAGCTACTTGCTTTGTAGCTACCTCTTTTGATCCTCCTAATATGCTTAACGAGACAGATGCGATCGTCTCACTTTACGCATAAGAACTTGTGGGCACAGAGGGGTTCCGTTACGTGCGGGGGATCACACAGCATTTCAGTGGTTAGAGCAGGAGTCGGGAGCCCAGGATTCTGTGCTGGTCCAGGGAGGGTGGACCCCAGTGATGATTTCAGTTTCAAGCCTGGAAAGGATCCAATTTATTTAAGCGTCAAACTGGCCTTCCTGGGGAGACTGGGGTGGGGTGGGGCAATTCACGCTGGTGGCCTGCATCGCAGGGGTGGGCAGGAAGGGAGGGACATTGGGCAGAGCGTTGGATTTGGGTGATGGGGACAGGGAAGCGGGAGCAGGCTTGCCCTTGGGTTTGGGGCGGGAAGCCCTGGGTGCTGGAGTTGGAGCTGGAGGTGGGTCTGGGGCCCTAGTGCAGTGGGGGGTCCACACGTCCAGCCTTGACCATGACAGCAGCTGTAGAAACCCAGCACCTGGACGTGGCCGCTGAGCTCTGATGGGTTCCCTGAGCTGCGGGGCTGGCACAGGTGTGTGGATCTGGGCGGAGAAGTTGGCTCAGGTGAAGTCAGTGGAGAGGGGCCAGCCAGGGGCCAGCCTGCAGGTGAGCCGGAGGAGCAAGGAGGCTGAGGAAGAACTGGCAGACAGCAGGGTCCGCACAGATCCGCACAGGCTGGTGGTCAGGGGCTCCATCCTGGGGCTTGGGAGAGGCCCGGCTCCTGTGTATTTCCTTCTCTGGAAGAGCAGTGACTTTGTCCAGCCAGAACCCTAAATCCAGAGGTGCATCCACTTCATGACACGCCTGCATCTTCCTGGGCTCACAGATGTCTGCAGGTGTCATCTCCCTAGGCGGCATTCTAGACGTGAAGAAACATCTGTCCTGAGGGTGGCAGCTGGGTCCACACATGCTGCCCTTCACCTGGGGAGAGCTTGGGGTAAAGGGATGCACAGGTGTGTCTGGACCGCCTTGGATAAGCTATCTATCTGCCTGCTTGTCAATCCATCCATCCATCCATCCACTCATCCATCCATCTGCCCATCCGCCCCCCTGTCCGCTCATCTATCCACCCAACCATTCATCCATCCATCCATCCATCCATCCATCCACCCACTTATCCACCCATCTGCCATCTATCAACCATCTATCCATCTATCCACCCATCCACCCATCCACCCACCCATCCATCCATCCATCCATCCATCCATCCATCCATCCATCCAAGGACCCTGACCTTACTCTGAGAACATTTGAACTTGCCGGGTCTGTCCTTGGTCCTTGGAGAAAGCATCTTAAGCTCTCAGGAGGCCTTCCTTGGCCTTACCCGCTTGCCTAATGGCCTCTCCCTTGGAGAGGAGGGCCTGGGGCAAGGGTCTTGCAGGATTCTGAGGAGCCCTGATGTGGGCTGCCTGCAAAACGGAGCCTGAGTTGGGCTGTGAGGTTGCCGGCGCCCCACTGCTTCCTCACCTCCCCTACTCTGGCTCCTGGGGTGAGAGAAAACCTCAGCTCTCCACCCCTGCCAGCCCAGAGCTCCCCTCCCCCACCTCCCCGACCCCCTGACCCCGTCGGGCCTTGTTTGCGATGTCTTCCTCCCTCCTTGGGGGGTTGTTTGGACCGGTTCCCACTCTCGGCCCAGTGATGTCGCTCTCTGCCTGGCTCCCTCTCACCCTGCCTCCAGCCTCCTGCCTTCTCTGAAGTGACCTGGGCCTCCGAAAGCCACAGGCAGCCCGAGCTGTCCCCGGAAGGGAATTGCTTGGCCACTTTGGGGGGAAAGGCCCCTTTCTACTGAGTTCCTGGCGGGCGTGGGGGAAATCCCTGCGGACCCTGGCCTGCTTTCTATTCTTTCAAATGATTTCATAAGTTGGGGGAGCCTCTGTCCCTGCTTCCACCGAGCTCTGGTGTGTATCTGCTGACAGCCAGGCAGATAGGCGAGGGGGGCCGGCGAGAGGGAGGCCCCGCTCTGACCCCCTTCCCTTGGGGGGGACCTCCCAGATAAGAGGAAATTCCACCCGGTAACAAATGGCCCGTTTCCACCCATCGGTGGGGGAGGGACCCTTCTCGCTTTCGAACTCTACTGACATTGGCCGGGAACTAACTGGGCTCTCTCTAGTCCAGCACCAGCCGCCCCTTTGGACAGTGGTGGTTGGTCAGATCTTGGATCCTGGGCTTGATTTGGTGGAGGAGCAGCTGCGGCTGGGAGTTCCCTGAATTGGGGGTGGAGTGGTGGAGGGATGCCATCTCGCCTCTGTAACACTCTGGCTCCAAGGGGAGGGGAGGGGAGGGGAGGGTGGAAAATGAAAGGTGAACTAAGTCCTCGAGCAGAGGTTTTTGAGGAAGTGAAGGAGGGCGGGCTTGCAGGTTGGAGCCTGCTCTGACCAAAGATTGATGTCTCAATAGGCCAGGCCTGGGCGGAGGCGCCCCAAATGCAGAACAGACGGGGGCCCTCCCCTGAAGGGGTGGGAGCAGGCCTTGGACTCCGTCCAAAATTCGACTTTGCAGACCAGGGCCAATGGAAACCCTCTTGGCAGAAATGCAGGGCCCCTTGAGATTCCTTGACAATGGAGGGGAGATTTGATGAGGGGAAGGCGGGTGGGGGGGGGAGCCTTGGTTGGCAGCGAAAGGAAGGATTCCCCCCCCCCCCGCCCCCGCCGCCGCTGTTGCCTTTGGGGCAGCTCAGGCTCCTGAATGAAGAAAGAAAGAAAGAAAAAATTAGATGTGGGCTGAGCTCACCACGCTGTCCCTCCAAGGTGCTGCAGGGGCCCCGCGGGGTCCTGGGCATCAGGACCCTTCCACGATGTCACTCCCCAAAAAGGAGGACCACTTGCAGACACCACCACGTCCCTGTAATTGAAGTCCCGTCCAAGCTGGGAGAGAAACGCAGCGCTTTAGCGTTTTTTGCAAATCCCTCTTTCTCTGGAGCCATTGTGCTGAGTTTCTAAGCCCAGTTGCGGGCGGGAGGGCAGAGTCTCCGGTTTCTGGCATCCCCCAGCTCTTAACCAGACCCCCGAGGAGGAGGAGGCCAGCCCAACAGAGTGCGAAGTGTAATTTGATTTGGAGCTATTTACCACATTAGAGGGCTCAGCTAGTGCACGCCTTTTAAAATTCGACCCTCCGCCCTGCCCTGCCCGTGCACGTTTGCAAAATGGGCTGGTTTCTATTCAGGGTCGGCCTCTTGAGAGAACAGGAGTCCCTCCTGACATTTCAGAGGAGGTGGGGTGGCTTGCATAGGTTACCAGGGACACAGTGAAAACCCGAGGAGACAGGACAGACGCTGATTTCAGAGCCCTGGCACAGAGACATTGTGAGGCTCCTCTGCGCGATCCCTGGGACCAGCCCCAGGCCGCTCTCCTGTTCCTCCCTGCTCTTTACTTCCCAGATTTATTTCCCTCGCCCTCTAGTTTTAATGATTCTATGTTCCCTTCCCCGGAGGTGCAGGACCCAGAACTTCTTTGTGCGTGTTGATAGAAACCCACCCACCCAGTGCTGAGCCCGGCGTGGTGGCACAAGCCTGTGATCCCGGTACCTGGGAGACTGAGGCAGGAGGATGGCAGGTTCCAGGACAGCCTCAGCAATGTAGGGAGAGTCTCAGCAACGTCGTAAGACCCTATCTCAAAGTAAAAAATAAAAAGGGCTGGAGGTGTAGGTGGGAGGTTCAATCCCTGGGTTCAATCTCTAGTACCAAAAAAAAAAAAAGTTGATTCAGGCATAACCCTATTCAATCTGAAATTTTCATTAGACCACATTATTTTTTTTTTAATGGGGATCCATGGATGTAGAGTTTGTTTGGTCTCCACTGCCTTTCTTCCACTGCCTTTCTTTCTTTTTTTTTTTTTTTTTTTTTTTTGCAGTACTGGGGATTGAACTCAGGGGCATTCTACCTCCGAGCTACACCCCCAGCCCTATTTTTTTATTCTTTATTTTGAAATCGAGTCTCACTAAGTTGCAGAGGGCCTCACTAGGTCACTGAGGCTGGCCGCGAACCCAGATCCTCCGGTCTCAGCCTCCCAAATGCTGGGATTACAAGCGTGCGCCACCACGCCTGGCTTCCACTCCCTTTCAAATCTCAAAAATATATGTGTCTCACTTCCTGTGTACTTTCCTGGGAAGAGTCCCTGCCTTCCATCAGAAAGACGTTTGTGACATGGGAAAGTCTGGGACCTCAGCGAGTCTATCACTCTGACGAGTCGCAGCGAGTAACCGGCAGCCGGAGGTAGCGCAGTGTGGAGAACTTGCCCGTCGTGCCCTCTGGGAGGCCCAGGGTCCATGCCAGCCGGCCGACAGACCCCAGCCCAAAAGACCATTCAGATGCTAAACGAACTTCCCTTCCTATGTGCCACCGTCTTCATTCAGCCCGTGGTCACTGTTTGGACCTCAAGGTCCTGTGTTGTAGGCTTGGCCCTGCAGCCACGCCCAGAGGAACTTCCTTTGGGAAGCGATTGGATCTTGAGCGCTTTGGCGGATCTGATCTCTTCCGTGGGTTAATCCTATTGGAGGAAGGCGGTCCCTGGGGGCGTGGCCTTGGAGGTGACATCATATTTCCCACCCCCACCTCCTGTCATGGGGGAAGAGCTGTCTCTGGACTATCCAAGGAGTTCCCAGACAGAAAGGGGAACTTAGCTCACAACCAGTGGGGTTCATTTTTGGGCACGTGTATGTGTGTGTGGTGGTGCTGGGGATGATACCAGGGGCGTTCTATCTTTGAGCTACACCCCCAGCCCTTTTTTATTTTTTTGGAAACAGGATCTTGCTAGGTTGCTGAGAGCCTTGCTAGGTTGCTGAGGCTGTCCTCCAACCTGTGATCTTCCCGTCTCATCCTCCCAAATACTGGGACTAAAGGTGTGTGCCCCCACACCCAGCCTGCAGGGTTCCTGACATTTTAGCACAGGTCAGTTGAGGTGCAGAGATTGATTTAGGAACCTGAGAGTATGTATTCAAGAGAAAACGAAGAGCCAGGTGTGGTGGCCCATGCTTGTAATCCCAGTACTTGGGAGGCTGAGACCGGAGGACCCGGGTTCGTGGCCAGCCTCAGCTACTTAGTGAGGACTTCTGCAACTTAATGAGACCCTGTTTCAAAATAAAGAATAAAAAATGGGGCTGGAGGTGTAGCTCGGAGGTAGAATGTCCCTGGGTTCAATCCCCAGTACTGAGAGAGAGAGAGAGAGAGAGAGAGAGAGAGAGAGAGAGAGAGAGAAAGAGAATGCAGACCATTACCAGAGTGAGAGACACATTCTTGGGGTTTCTGGCTGTTCCTTTAAAGGAAACTTAGTGGAGAGCGGTCATGGAAAGGTATGTGAGGATGATATTTATCCGGTCATCATAACACATGGTTTTATGAGCCGGGCGTGGTGGTGCATGCCTGTAATCCCAGGATTTGGGAGGCTGAAATAGGAGGATCATAGGTTCGAAGCCAGCCTCAGTTGGCTCTCAGCAACCCAGGGATTTCCTGTTTGCAAATAAAAAGATAAAATAGGGCTGGGTTATAGCCTGGAAGTAGAATGCCTCTGGGTTCCATCCCTAGTCCCCCCCCCCCCAAAAAAAAGCAGGCAAGCAAACAAACATAAGATGTTTTCTGGTGGCCTGGTCATCTGGATTCTTGCCAGTCTCTATATCCATATTCTTCTCCGTCTTCTGATCAATAGAAAATGTCAGGAAGGACCCTAAATTATAGGTTTCTCCAGATATTGTATCTGTCTTGCTTAAACTACTTTTTGGGAGGGTTAATTTAAAACAGTACACAGGTAATTATAGTTTTTCGGTTAACTTTAAGATTTACAAATTTCCCAGGAATTTGGGAGTGATCAGCCTGGGAAAGAGACTGGCTTTGGGGAGTGGCAGACCTGAGAAAGTATGAGGAAATTTCAAAGCAAAATGTTTCCTTCTTCCTTTCTGTCTCCTTTTTTTTTTTTTTTTTCTTTTTCTTATGATACTGGAGATTGAACCCAGGGCAGCCATTCTACCTCCAAGTTACGCCCCCAGTCCTATTTTTTAAATTTGTTTAAAAACAGGGTCTCACAAGGTTGATGAGAGTCTCATTGCTTGCTGAGGCTGTCCTCAAACCTGCGACCCTTCTGTCTCAGCCTCCCAAGTACTAGGATTACAGGTGTGTACCCTCTTGTCCAGCTTATGTCTCCTTTCTACCTGTTTCTTCTATTTCTTTTCTCTCTCTCTCTCTCTCTTTTGGCAGTACTAGGGATTGAGCTCAGGGGTATTTTACCTCTGAGTGACACCCCCAGTCTTATTTTATTATTTATTTATTTTTGGCTGCGGTGTAGCTTGGAGGTAGAATGCCCCTGGGTTCAATTGCAGGTACAAAAAAAAAAAGAACCGGATGTGCGTTTGCCTTGGTGAGCTGCTGGGCTTACCACATTGACTGCCCGGAGGACTTTGTCCTGGGGGTGTGGGCCTGGCTGTCACACGGAACCACACGGCCACCCCCGCAGTGAGAGCAGGGTGGCAGTGGCTTCAAGGCCTTTGCCCCAGTGGAGCTGCCTCTTGGTCGGCTGATGACCAGGGGGGAGGCATTGCTGGACGGTCCGGACCCAGAGCCGCCAAACCAGCAGGCAGGGCCCGGGCAGAGAAGGGCGGGCCCTGCCTTAGGGTTCCAGGTCCGGCCTTGCAACAGTCCTGCTGTGCCGAGTCCCCTTCCTCTGCCAAGGTCGGCCTTGGGGTGTGGTGAAGTACCAGTATCCAAAAAGCTTCCCATCTGCAGGACACGGTGGCACACGCCTGTAATCCCAGTACTTGGGAGGCTGAGACAGGAGGATCGTAGGTTCACGGCCAGCCTCAGCTACTTCGTGAGGCCCTCCGCAACTTAGTGAGACCCTGTTTCAAAATAAAGAATAAGCCGGGCATGGTGGTGCATGCTTGTCATCCCAGGACTTGAAAGGCTGAAACAGGAGGATTGCAGGTTCCATTGAGGCCAGCCTCAACTACTCAGTAAGGCCCTCTGCAACTTAGTGAGACCCTGTTTCAAAATAAAGAATTGAAAATGGGGCTGGGGTGTAGCTCGGAGGTAGAATGCCTCTGGGTTCAATCCCCAGTACTGCAAAAAAAAAAAAAGAAAAGAAAAGAAATACTTCCCATCTGACGGCTGCCCCCTCCCAGCAAGCTGCTGGCGACGGGGGTTCCAAGCTGCCCACTGCTGGGCTGGGGAAGGATTCATGACTGGGCACAGAAGTCTGCAGGGGGGGCAGGCCAGGGCCCCCTGTGATCACCTCCTCTCTTCTTTACAAGTTGGACCCACCACGGGCTCCAGAGAGAAGACAGAGCAGCAGGCGCCTGGAGAAGGAGGAGGGGGCTGCGGGTGGGAATCTGCAGAGAACACTGGCCCGCAGCCGGTCTCCAGCCCCAGAGACGCCCTTGCCGGGCGATGACAGGCCCGGGCTCTGCCTGGAGACACCTGCCGGGAACTTGAGGCTGAGTGCTGGCTTCTGGACCTGAGCTGTCCTGAGCTCTACAGCTGCCCGCCAGCACCGAGGGCCCAGCCGGGCTGTCTTCAACGCAGCTCGCTGCCCTGGAAATGCCTGCTCGCCTCCTCCCTCCCTCCCTCCTTGCCTCCTGGATCCGCTCACTTAGAACAAACAGCTAGTGGCATTTACCCAGTTCATCGTAACTATCACTTCTATCTAACTCCAAGCATTTCTTCCTCCCAAAAGGAAGCTCCATGCTCTTTTTTTGGTGGGGGTTGCTGCTGGGGATTGAACGAAGAGGTGTTCTACCTCTGAGCGACGCCTCCAGCCCTTTTTTATTTATTTATGTATTTATTTATTTTGAAACAGAGTCTCGCTAAGTTGCTGAGGGGCTCACTAAAGTGCTGAGGCTGGCCTCGAACCTGCAGTCCTCCTGTCTCAATCTCCCAGGTACTGGAAATTCCGGCATGTGCCACCACACCTGGCATCCAGACTCATTAACTAGTCTCTCCCCAGCCCCCGGCAGGGCTGAGCTGCGTCCGGTGCCTGCGGTCTTGTCTCTCCTGGACGTTGTGTGTACGTGGAAGCGCACAGGGCCTCCTTCTGTGCCTGGCCTCTCCTCCAGGGTGACCCTGTTGTCATGCGTGTCCCTCCTCATGCTAGTTTACGGGTGAGTCATACTCCCCCTGCGTGGACTTACCACCTTGGGTTTATCTGTGAAGCGTCATCCATGGAAGGGCATTTTCAGCGTTTTGTGAGTAGTCGCTTCGTGCTGCTCCTGGGCTGGGATTTGGGGGTACCCCTGAGCAAGCCGCAGCTGAGGCTTCCAAATCGGGGTGTCGGGAGACAGGCCATGGTCCCGGCTCAGTGCTCACAGTCTATGTGGGGAACAGGACGAAGCATCACAGAAGCAAATGTGAGATTTCAGAGCAAGACGTTCACTGGAGAGGCCTCGTGTTGGTCTGTTTCCAATGATGTTTCAAGAGGGGGAAAAAAAAAGCCTCTTTGGACCCAGCTTTCCCATTTGTAAGGAATAGGTTGGGCTAAACTGGGCACCGTGGCATATATCTGTAATCCCAGTACTTGGGAGGCTGAGACAGGAGGATCACAGACTGGAGGCTAGCCTCTCAACTTAGCGAGGCCCTCAGCAAGTTAGTGAGACTCGGTTTCAAATTTTTAAAAAATAGGGCTGGAGGCTGAGACCGGAGGATCTGGGTTCGCAGCCAGCCTCAGCTACCTAGTAAGGCACTCCGCAACTTAGTGAGACTCGGTTTCAAAATAAAGAATAAAAAATAGGGCTGGGGGTGTAGCTCGGAGGTAGAATGCCCCTGAGTTCAATCCCCAGTACGGCAAAAAAAAAAAAAAAAAATAGGGCTGGGGCATAACTCAGAGGTAAAATGCCCTTGGGTTTAATCCGCAGTACCACACACAAACAAACAAAAAATTAGCAGGTTGGGCTACAATTGAACTAGCTCTGTCCGGGAGAGTTGGCCTTAGCCAGGTGTCGCTGTTTAAATTTGAACTAGTCAAAATCAAATGAAAAATTCAGTTCCTCGGCTGGACCCGCTCCATTTCCCGTGCTCAGAAGTCACATGTGAACACAGGGTGGCAGTTCCCCTAAAATTAAAAATAGAAGTGCCGCTTGAACCAGCAGCTCCACTTCTGTGGCGCCTCCACAGTGACCCATGGGTGGATCGCTTGGCTGCCCTGGGGAAGGTGAATGGATCAGGCAGATGTCAGGCGAACGCCCAAGGACCGCCACTCAGCCTTAGGAAGAGAGGAGGTGGTGCCGTGTGCCGTGCCGTGTACCGCAGCGTGGGCAGACGCCGGGGAAGGGCGTTTTGCTAAGTGAAATATACCAGTCACAAAACAACAACAAAAACCCCAGCCCCTGTGTAAGTTCCCCTTACGTGGGGTCCCTAAAGTAGTCCCGTTCACGGAGACAGAAAGCAGAGTTGGGTGGCCAGGGGCTGGGGAGTAGGGAATTATTTAGCAGAGATGGAGATGCAGATTTGCAAGACAGAAAGGTTCTGAAGTTTGCTGGTACAACCGCCAGGAACCTACTTAACAGGACCGAACAGTGCACTTACTTTTTATTTCATTGTGTTTTTGTTTGGTTTTGTTTTTGTGGTTCTGGAGATTGAACTCAAAGGCATTCTTCCTCCAAGCCACACACTCCTCCCCAGCCCTCTTTTATTCTTATTTGGAAACAGGGTCTCACTAGGTTGCTGAGAGTCTCACTACTTGCTAAGGCTGTTCCTCAAAGCTGCGATCTTCCTGTCTCAGCCTCCCAAGTACTGGGATGATAAGTGTGCGCCACCATACCCGGCTGTGCACTTACTTGAAAATGGTTAGTATGAGCCATGTGGTGCATGCTTGTAATCCCAGCATTCGGGAGGTTGAAACTGGAGGATCCGGGTTCGCAGTCAGCCTCAGCTACCTAATGAGGCCTTCCGAAACTTAATGAGACTCGGTTTCAAAATAAATAATAATAAAAAAAAAAAATAGGGCTGGGGGTGTAACTCGGAGGTAGAATGCCCCTGAGTTCAATCCCCAGTACCACAAAAAAAAAAGAAATGGTTAGTATGAACCAGCTGTGGTGGTGCATGCTTGTAATCCCAGTCCTTGGGAGGTTGAGACAGGAGGATCAGAGGTTCCTGGCCAGCCTCAGCAACTTAAGTGAGGTCTGCTGCAACACAGTGAGACCCTGTTTCAAAATAAAAGAATAAAACTGGGCTAAGGGTGTAGCTCAGGGGGTAGAATGCCCCTGGATTCCACCCCAGGACAACAACGACAACAAAAAGGGCATGGCAGGCCAGCAGCCGCTGTTGCACCACGGGTCCAGGATGTGTCCATCCGCGCAGGCAGTGGAGCGAGGGACTCTGCCTCCTGCAGCCGGCTCCGGCCCCTGGGGACCTGGGAAGGCCCCTGCGGCTTTCCGTGGAGAACAAGGGTTCAGTTCCCAGAAGTGTGAGGGTCCTCGAAGCTCCCCGCCAGCCGGGCAGGTGCAGGGAAGGCTCCACTCTTGCCTGCTGGGTTGCCCCCCAGAGCAGAGGTTTGCAGGCATGTGCCAGAAACTTCCCCAAGCGAAGGGAGGCCAGGGCTCTCCTGCGCCTTTATTATTATTTCCCAAGCGGAGCTCCCGGTGGGCAGGATGTTTGGTTTGGTTTGAGCCTCTGCAGTGAACAGTTGGAGTCAGTGGAGGGGGCCAGCCGGAGGAGCCCTCTCGGAGCAGTGAGACGGTTTGGGATCCAGCCATCCCCTGCACTCTGCCCTGGAAGAGGATGAGAGGGGGCTGGGGGTGCCCCCCGGCTGGGCAAAATGGCTCCGGGACCCACCGACAGACGGAAGTGATTTGCGGTCACGTGGGCGAGGCTGAGCCGTCACCCCACCAGCCAGGCCCCGTGTCTGTCTCCAGGAAGCAGCCCGAAAGCCACAGGCTCTGAGGCCAGATGCAGCTCGGAGTCTTTGTTTATTTAAAGATGCTGGAAGCCGGGGTGGATGTTTCTGAGCCGGGAGCAGAAGCCCCTGCCTGGAGGTCTTGCGAGGCTGCGTCCCCGGCAGCCCGGCGCCTGGTACCCGGAGCGGGCGCTGTGGCCTCAGGAATCTGACGGGGGCGGCTCGTGTTTGGGGATGGAGGTTGTGGACCCCCCTCGGCAGTTCTGGGCACTGTCATCCTGGCATTCTTGTGTCACTGTGTGTCCCCAATGCTGTGAAGTCGGTGACGGTGCACCTCCCTTTCTGGACCGCCTCTGCACGCCAGTCATCCTCCTGTCTCTGTCCCACCTCAGCCTTCGAGGGTGCGGGGAGGGGGTGCCGGCCTGTGGGTCTCCCCTGAAGCTGGCTGGGGCCATGGTGCTGAGCCCAGTGGGTCAGGTCAGCGAGTGCCCATTTCCCCAGGAAGTGGAAGGGCGGTTAACCGAAGTTTGCTTGGGTCCCTCTGACCTGGAAGCTGGTCCCCCCGCTGCTTCCTGGGCTGGGCACTTTGAGCTGGCCGCTCGCCCGCCCTGGCGTGGTGATGTGCCCCACTGCCTCCTGTGCCCGCGTCCCCAGCAGATACGTCAGGTGTGCACAGCCCAGGCACCGAGCCCCGGGCCTCCAAGTAGAATGGAGGGAGGCTCTTGCTTCAACCTACAGATTAGCTTCGGCCCTAAATGCCGGTCTGCAGACCTGAAAGCAGACCCTAAGCCTTGCCTGGGGTGCAGGGCACCTGGGGGCTGGATGTCGCCTGCGTGGTCACCTGGGCCAGTCTAGACAGGAGACAGCACCGGAAACTCTCCCAGCTGCCTATCTGCCATCGGCTGTTGGTGGGCACCAACGTGCTAGTGGGAAAGATATGAGCAGAAGCTACTGCCCTTCCGAGCCCTTTCATTTTTTTTTTTTTTTTTTTTTTTTGCGGTACTGGGGATTGAACTCAGGGGCATTCTACCTCCGAGCTACACCCCCAGCCCTATTTTTTATTCTTTATTTTGAAACCGGGTCTCACTAAGTTGCGGAGTGCCTCACTAGGTAGCTGAGGCTGGCCGCGAACCCGGATCCTCTGGTCCAAGCCCTTTCAGATAGAGACTGCCTCCCCTGGGTTCTGGGCTGCAGTCGCCCATTGCACCCTCTCTGAGCTAGATAAAGGAGAAGGTTCCCAGGCCCTGGACGTCTCGAGACCAAAGGGAGGCAGGACCACGCCCTCCCTCCTGCCTGCCTGGCCCCTGGGGCGGCACAGCTGGCCCGGAAGGGGACCTCGCCAATCACTGAGAGCAGGGGTGACTGCAGGTGGACAGAGTGTAGCCACTGGGCAGTACTTGTAGGCGGGGCAGTGCACGGCAAGGGCTTCAGCTCCGAGGTATCCAGCAGGGGTCTCTCGGGCAAGGTGTAACCGCCGCCTGACATGGTGGCGCTCGGCAGACACCTGTGGGCGACCCTGTCACACCCTGACGCCTCTACTCTTCCTTCTCCAGTCCCCGAGGCAGCTCCCGGCTGCATTGGCGACATGGCCGACACCCCCAGAGACGCCATGCTGAAGCAGACGGCCATGCCTCGGAACGAAAAGGCCCCGGTGGACTTCGGCTACGTGGGGATCGACTCCATCCTGGAGCAGATGCGCAGGAAGGCCATGAAGCAGGGCTTCGAGTTCAACATCATGGTGGTCGGTGAGTCCCCACGCCGCCTGCCGCTCCAGCCTCGGCCCCAGCTCTGCCGCTCCAGTCTGGCTGCTCCGAGGCCTGTGATGTCCGCCTGGTCCCCTGCGTCCCCCTGCAGTCGCGCCAGCCCTGGCCTGCGGGGTCTGGAGCCGGTGGGCTCGGGGCCTCAAAGACCTCCGGCCATATAGTCCTCGGGGTAACCTTGTGAAGGGGAGCCCTGCTTGGTCAGGGGAAGGAGCCATCTTTGCCAGTCAGACCCTTAGGAACTGGGCTCTGCCTGTGCCACAGGGTGGCAGGGGGGGCCCGGGCAGATGCCACCCACAGGCTGGAGCCCTAAAAAAGGCCAGCCAAGCAGGCTTCTCCTCCAGAAGGGCCTGAGGAGCTGCCGCTGTGTCCCCCTTCCTGCCTGCACCTGCCGCCTGTGTGCGTGTGCGTGTGTGTGTGTTACTGGGGATTGAACCCAGAGGCATTCTACCTTCAAACTACACCCCCAGCCCAAATTTATTTCTTATTTGGAAACAGGGTCTCGCTGGGTTGATGAGAGTCTCACTACTTGATGAGGCTGTCCTCGAACCTGCAATTCTCCTGTCTCAGCCTCCCAAGGTCAGGGATGACAGGCGTGCACCTCCACTACTCCCGGCCTCCCACACCTGCCTCCCACCAGGGCCCAGCTCCTCTGGGGTCCTGGGGTCCTCTCCCTGACCCCCGTGGGGTCTAGGCGGTCACCTCTCAGGAAGGCACTCTGGTTAAGTTGGGCCAGACCCTGCAGCCTGGCTGTGTGCCTCCCTGCTTGTTAGTGGTCACCCCCCTGGGAGGGTGAAGCCCCAGGCCCCAGCGGCTTGGCAGGAATGGGTGAGAAGCTGTGCGAGCCCGGCGTGCCCATCTTCATCGGAGAGCCCCACCAACCGGCCTCCCATTCTCTCCCCAGGGCAGAGCGGCTTGGGGAAGTCCACCTTAATCAACACCCTCTTCAAATCCAAAATCAGCCGCAAGTCGGTGCAGCCCACCGCGGAGGAACGGATCCCCAAGACGATAGAGATCAAGTCCATCACCCACGGTCTGTGCCCCGGCGCCGGGGGGCTGGGGAGCGGGGGCCCCAGGTCTGGCAGGCCCAACCCCCTGAGCGGGACTCTGTGACACCCCCGGGCGGCCCTGGGTGGGAATGGTCCACACCCTGGGACATTTGGCCCCACAGATGACTCAGTTTCCTACCAGAACACACGGGCAAGGGACATGGGGGTTGCCATCGACGACTTCTTTGCCCCAGATTGATGTCACCTTGGCTGTCATCGATGCCCACCCAGGGCGCCCCAGGGTTGGCCAGGCAGCCTGAGGGTCCCGGTCCCCCCTCTGAGCCCGGGGTTCTGTGGTCCCTGCAGATATTGAGGAGAAGGGCGTGCGGATGAAGCTGACGGTCATCGACACGCCGGGGTTCGGGGACCACATCAACAACGAGAACTGGTGAGCAGGAGGCTGAGACCGGAGGATCCGGGTTCGAGGCCAGCCTCAGCTACCTAGTGAGGCACTCCGCAACTTAGTGAGACTCGGTTTTAAAATAAAGAATAGCTGGGCGTGGTGGCACACGCTTGTAATCCCAGCATTCGGGAGGCTGAGACCGGAGGATCGGGGTTCTCGGCCAGCCTCAGCTACCTAGTGAGGCACTCCGCAACTTAGTGAGACTCGGTTTCAAAATAAAGAATAAAAAATAGGGCTGGGGGTGTAGCTCGGAGGTAGAATGCCCCTGAGTTCAATCCCCAGTACCGCAAAAAAAAAAAAAAAAGAACTGGTGAGCAGCTTAGGTGCCTGGGCCGCAGCGTCCCTCCTCCAGGCAGATGAGCACTCAGAGGGTTCTCACATAAAGAGGCTTGTCCCCTGGGCTCGAGGCGCTGCAAAACCCACTCATCCCAGGGTCTGAAAAGTCTAGGTCCCGGTGGAATTACGCGGGAATCTTGCACGCCCTCCAGGTCAGAGGTCAGCACAGGGCGCCTGGGTGCAGAGCTCCGAGATTCGGCTGTGGATGTGATTGCAGGCTTGGGTCACAGCTGGGGAGTTCTGGGGATCAGTGACCTGCCGGGCTCTCACCTGCAAGGACTGTGTGGGGGGGGGGGGTTCCTGAGAGCGGGCTAACCCGGGTCTTCCTGCAGCTGGCAGCCCATCATGAAGTTCATCAACGACCAGTACGAGAAGTACCTGCAGGAGGAGGTTAACATCAACAGGAAGAAGCGTATCCCGGACACCCGTGTCCACTGCTGCCTGTACTTCATCCCCGCCACCGGCCACTCGTATGTCCTGGGGCCCTCCACCCTGCTGCCGGCCCCGAGTCGGGGTCATGGTCAGCTCGCAGTGTCCCCTGAGGCGGGAGGTGGACAAGAGAGTTGGGTATCAAAGCCCCAGATGGAGGGGCCTGGGGTCTGTGGCTTTCTTGGTGCCGCAGAAAGTCTCAGTAGTTGGGAGAAATCGCACCGTGCAGGAAAGGTTTCAGCTGAGGAGCAGCCGCCTCGCCTGGGGTCTTGAAGGGAAGCCCGAGCTCAGCACGAGGCCTTCCTGAGGACCTAATGTCCCCCCACCAGCCTGTGGCAGAGTGGCTCTCCTGGGTCCCACGGCAGCTGGTCTTGCCTGGCTTGGCTGACAGCAGGAGATGGAGGCCCAGACATGGCGCCAGCCCGGAGCGCCGAGGGCTGTTCCCTGGCGAGGACCCTCTGGGCTGGGACCCCGGCCGGGCACTGTGCCTGCTCCCTCTCCTGGTGCTCAGTCCCCCGGGGCAGGAGTGGCTCTTGGCCATCTGCTCGCCCTCTGGCTGGAGCCCGCTTTCCCCTGTGCCTGTGGCTGCTGCTTAGCCCGCCGTGGGGAAGCCTGCCCTCTGCTCTGGCGGGGCCCTGCCTGCTTCTGCCCTGGGGTCTCTCCCGAACTCAGCCCCCGGCTCGCCCACAGCCGGCCTGTCTCGGGGCCCAGAGCTGCTGGGTACTGGCTCCCCCTCTCCCCACTCTCCCTGCCCCCCCCCAGCCCCTCTGTGTACAGCAGCTGGGCCCGGGAACCTCCCAGATGAGCCGGGCTTGGGGCTGGCGCCTCCTGCTCCAGCTCCGGTGCTCCTGGTCCTCATCAACTCAGAACCACCTGGGAGCCCCAGCTGCCACCCCGAGGGCCTCATCCCCAGCCCCGGAGGTGAGTCCTCCCTGGTGCCCCACTGCCCCAGAGCCGATCTCATTTCCCTCCTCCTGTCTCAGCCTCAGGCCCCTGGACATCGAGTTCATGAAACGCCTGAGCAAAGTGGTCAACATCGTCCCGGTCATCGCCAAGGCCGACACGCTCACCCTGGAGGAGAGGGTCTACTTCAAACAGCGGGTAGGGCGCTTGCCCCTTCCCCCCCAGTCTCTGCCCCCAGGGGCACACCGCCAAGGGTGCCACTGGTCACGCTTCGCAGTAAGCGCCCAGCGTGAGGGGAGCCCCTGGCCTGGGCGGCTGCTGGGGGCCGTTGACTCCCCGGCTCTCGGTAGCAGCTCCATGTGAGGGGCCCTTTCTCCAGCAAAGTCTCTGGGGCTTGGAGGAGACCAGAGACCAAGGGGACAGTGAAGGTCCCTTCTAGGGAGCCAGGGTGATACAGGAATGACAGCTGCAGCATGCCTGGTGTTTATTAGATGGAAGAAAGTCCAAAAGGGTCTGTCTCTGCCTCTCCTCTGCCATGGTCTACCCGGGGGGGTGGGGTATCCCAGCAGGAGGGCCAGCCCCCAGCCATCTCTTTCCTACCAGGCCACGTCAGGGAACTTGTGCATGCTGAAGTACCTGGGTTCCATCCCAGTGGTGTGTGTGAGGCCCCGAATCTCAGGCAGCAAGCTCCAAGGGCCTCCATTGGGGGCCAAGTGGCAGGGATTTTCCCAGCATGCTTAGGGAAGGATGGTCCCACAGGCAGGGACAAGGAAGCCAGGGTCTGCTCCAGGGTAGACCTGACAGCTGTTCCCTGGGCCGTTCTGGGCTTGGGCTACTGCCAGGATGGGGGCAGTTTAACCCAGGTAGATGTGCTCCGGGCTGGCTTGCAGGGGGCAGGGCGTCCAACAAGACGAGAGCATTCAGCAGCCGGGAGTTATTTTCTTGGGAGATAAGAGCTAGACAAGAAAGTTAGGGAGAGAGACGGACATGACGATACATGCTTGTAATCCCAGTATTTGGGAGGCTGAGACCAGAGGATCTGGGTTTGCGGCCAGCCTCAGCCTCTTAATGAGGCTCTCCACAACTTAGTGAGACCCTGTTTCAAAAATAAAGAATAGCTGGATGTGGTGGCACACACTTGTAATTCCAGCATTTGGGAGGCTGAGACCGGAGGATCCTGGTTTGCAGCCAGCCCCAGCTACCTAGTGAGGTACTCCACAACATAGTGAGACCCTGTTACAAAAATAAAAAATAGGGCTGGGGGTATAGCTCGGAGGTAGAGTGCCCCTGAGTTCAACCCCCAGTACCGCAAAAATGGAAGGAGGGAGGGAGGCAGGGAAGAAGGAAGGAAGGAAGGAAGGAAGGAAGGAAGGAAGGAAAGAATAGCCAGGTGTGATGGTGCACGCTTGTAATCCCAGTACTTGGGAGGCTGAGACAGGAGGATCGCAGGTTTGCAGCCAGCCTCAGCTACTTAGCCCTCTGCAGCTTAATGAGACCCTGTTTCAAAATAAAGAATTAAAAATAGGGCTGGGGGTATAACTCGGAGGTAGAAGGCCCCTGGGTTCAATTCCCAGTACCGTAAAAACAAAACAAAACAAAAATAAATAAAGAATAAAAATAGGACTGGAGGTGTAGCTCAGAGGTAGAATGCCCCTGGGCTCAATCCCCAGTACCACACACACACACACACACACACACAAAAAGATAGGGAGATAGAATATTACCCCCCAAACCCCTTGGGGCTCCGCAGCATCCCAGGGCAGGCAGCTGCCCCTCCTCCACTCAGAGGGCCTAGAATTGAAGATTGGCACGGTCCCAGCCCCCAGAGCTGCCTTTGACCCTGAGCCCACGGCTCCCTTCTCCTCCCCAGATCACCGCAGACCTGCTGTCCAACGGCATCGACGTGTACCCCCAGAAGGAGTTTGACGAGGACTCGGAGGACCGGCTCGTGAACGAGAAGTTCCGGGTGAGCGGATCCCGGGGGGCTGTTTCCAGGGTGGTAGTTCTTGCGGGTGGGCATGGGGCAGGGAGGTTCCGCCCCATCCAGGGGCCTGGGGGAAGTGGTCTTGATCCCCTGGGCTGGGAGGAGAGGGCTCTCTGGCGTCCTCACCGGGCCAGCCCGGGGCAGGTCCTCCCGGGGCCAAGGGGTGGGCTTGGGGCTTCTGAGCACAGGTGACCAACGCCACCGCCCCTTCCCCAGGAGATGATCCCGTTCGCCGTAGTGGGCAGTGACCACGAGTACCAGGTCAACGGCAAGAGGATCCTGGGGAGGAAGACCAAGTGGGGCACCATCGAAGGTATGCACCCGGGCCCCCAGATCAGGACCAAAGCCCGTGGGGCCTCAGTGGGGCCCAGGGTCAGCGGGAACTCCGTCACACCGTCTCCGTGTCTCCCCCTCTTGTCACGACACCTGCCCCAGGTACCTTTTGAATCCTTCATTACATCTTCAAAGGCTTTTTCTGAATAAGGTGTAGTCGCAGATACTGAGGATTGTCTTTTGGGGGCTAACATTTCAACCCCTGCAGCTCGGGCGGGGATGGGCCTGGGCGTTTTCTTTTTTCTATGCTCCTTCTTGTCTTTTTTTTTTTTTTTTTTTTTTTTTGCGGTACTGGGGATTGAACTCAGGAGCATTCTACCTCCAAGCTATACCCCCAGCCCTATTTTCTTTTATTCTTTATTTTGAAACCGGGTCTCACTAAGTTTCGGAGGGCCTCAGTAGGTAGCTGAGTCTGGTCATGAACCCGGATCCTCCAGTCTCCGCCTCCCGAATGCTGGGATTGCAAGTGTGCGCTACCACGCCCGGCTCCTTCTTGTCCTTATAGGGTTTAGCAGGGAAAAGGACCCTGTGTTGTTCTGGATAGCAGGTTTTTGTTTGTTTGTTGTTGTTTTTTTGGTTCTGGGGTTTTTTGTTTTTTGTTTTTTTTGTTTTTTTTTTTCGGTACTGGGGATGGAACTCAGGGGCATTTTACCTCCGAGCTATACCCCCAGCCCTATTTTTTATTCTTTATTTTGAAACCGGGTCTCACTAAGTTGCAGAGTGCCTCACTAAGCAGCTGAGGCTGGCCGCGAACCAGGATCCTCCGGTCTCAGCCTCCCGAATGCTGGGATTACAAGCGTGCGCCACCACGCCCGGCTTGGTTCTGGGGTTTAAGCCTAAGGGCATTCTACTTCCGAGCTACATCCTCCAACCCTTTCTTTTTTTTTTTTTTCTTTTCTTTGGTGGTACTGGGGATTGAACCCCGGGGTATTTTACCTCCGAGCTATACCCCACAGCCCTATTTTTAGTCTTTATTTTGAAACTGGGTCTCACTAAGTTGTGGAGGGCCTCACAAAGCAGCTGAGGCTGGCCACAAACCCAAATCCTCCCATCTCAGCCTCCCAAGTACTGGGATTACAAGCGTGCGCCACCACACTCGGCTCACCTATTTTTGTTTTGAAACAGGGTCTCACTAAGTTGCTGAGGGCCTTGCTAAGCTGCTGAGGCTGGCCGCGAACCCGGATCCTCTAGGCCTCCCAAGTCCTAGAATCACAGGCCTGCGCCACCATGCCGGGCTTGAGGGCACTTTTGCCTTAAAGGCCGGGTTAGAGAAGGAGCAAAGTTTAGCCAGTTCTTAACCCTGCGGGGCTTCAGCTCTCACCGTCCGTTAAGTGGGTGCTGGTTACCAAGACTCCAGTGAACTGAGAGAATATCCCAAAGGCCGTTGGGGGCTTTGAGGGAAGCAGCCAGTAATGGTGATTACCAAGCACTCCGCCTCTTTGTGTGTGGGGCAATCTCATTCAGCTCTCAAAGCTCACAGTGAAGGAGGCTCTGGCTTCTCCCTGGGCTTGCCTCTCCTTGGCACCTCCTCCCATTCCCTCTCTTCCTCTTCGCCCTCCCCAGTCCTGCTGTTGAGGAACTTTTTCTTTTTTTTTTTTAATGAAAGGCCTGTTTCAGACCCAGTGCAGAGGACTGGACATTGGCATGCTTCTCCTGCCCCCTGGTGGCCAGCTCCGGGCACTGCAGGCAGGGGATCTGCAAGGGAAATTGTCAGGAAGGAGGCCTCCTGGTTATTGGACCTCTGGGTCCAGGGTCCTTATGGGAGCAGCCCCTGGGCACCCGGAAGGATGCTCACCAGGTGGCCACCACAGCCAGCAGCCTCCCTGAGGACCCTGGGTCTCCCCCAGAGGACGGTGGCTGTGTATGTCAGGGGCCCTGGGAGCTGATAACTGGTTTGAGAACCAGCACTTTGTGCCGCCCTGGCAAGTGTGGTCCTTAGGCGCTGCCTGGTTCTTGCCTCCCTCTTGGCGTGGGTATCTTGCCCATCCCTGGACTCCTGGAGAATTGTCGGGAAGAAGGGGAGTGTCATAGACACGCCGGGGCCTCATCTGATCCCCTCATGACCCTGAGACATGGGCGACATTATTATCTCCTTTTATGGATAAGGGAACTGAGGCCGAGAGACCAGAAGAGCTTGCCAGAGACGAGAAACAGCTCGCACACAAACTCAGGCTTTTATTTATTTATGTATGTATTTATTTATGTATTTTTGGTATTAGGGATTGAGCCCCGGGGCGCATTCTACCTCTGAGCTACACCTCCTAGCCCTTTATTTTTCTATGGTACTGGGGATTGAACCCAGGGGCATTCTTTCTACCTCTGAGCTACACCCTCAGTCTGATTTTATTTTATTTTATTGCGGTACTGGTGATTGAACTCAGGGGCCTTCTACCTCCGAGCTATACCCCCAGCCCTATTTTTTATTCTTTATTTTGAAACCGGGTCTCACTAAGTTGCGGAGTGCCTCACTAGGTAGCTGAGGCTGGCCTCGAACCCGGATCCTCCGGTCTCAGCCTCCCGAATGCTGGGATTACAAGTGTGCACCACCACGCCCGGCTCTGATTTTACTTTTATTATGAAACAGGATCTCACTAGGTTGATGAGAGTCTCACTCCCTTCTGAGGCTGTCCTCCAACCTGCCATCCTCCTGTCTCAGCCTCCCAAGTACTGGGCTGACAGGCATGCGCCACCATGCCCGACTCAAGTTTTGCTGGTTTCTGAGGTTGATGTCAAGGTTGGCTGACAGCACGTGGTCTCCAAGCCTGTTCATACGTGTGCCCCGTGTGTACCCTGAGCACACACGTGTGGTGGGTGCGACTGGGTAGAATATCACAGGTTTTCTTCACCCTCCCCTCCAACCCCCACCTCATCTCCTTGCTGGGGTCCCAGCCGGCGCCTGTTCCTAGGTCAGTGCTGGGCGTCCTGCTCACCCTCCAGGCCTCTCTGTCACGTAGCTCACAGTGGCACAGGGCCACACCTTTTGCTCTTCTGCCTTGTGGGTAGTTGTCTTTTTTTTTTTTTTTGGTACTGGGGATTGAACTCAGGGGCATTCTACCTCCGAGCTACACCTCCAGCCCTATTTTTTTTTTTTTTTTTTTTTTTTTTTTTTT
>PVLC010009182.1:0-55101 GCA_004027655.1 Graphiurus murinus | reverse complement strand
CTATGGGATATGTACACAATGGAATTTTACTCAGCCATAAAGAAGAATAAAATCATGTTCTTTGCAGGGAAATGGATGCAACTGGAAAACATTATGTTAAGTGAGATTAGTCAGTCACAAAGAGTTAAGAAGCATATGTTCTCCCTAATATGCAGATGCTAGGGAGAAGATGGGGCATAGGAGGGTCTCCAGATGAAAAAGAGAGATCCTTGATAAGCAAAGAAGTTGATTTAATTGTAGTGAATGCATGGGGCAGAGGGACACCCTAAAGCACATGATGTACTTACACAATCATATCAAAGTCACTCACTGTAGTGAACCTGAGGGGGAGGGAGGGGGAGGGAATGGGGTGGGAATTGGGGAAGGGGTCAAATGAGAATTGTGTGCAAATATGTTGTTAACAACTAGTACTTAACAAAGATGTATGCTATATTGCACGAATTACTACAATAAACAATTATAATTTAAAAAAAAAGATAGGCAAAGTAAAAAGTTAATCAAAGTAGTGGTGGCAGCCATGAGGCAGATGGATAGGAGGACCAATGAAAAGTATAACCCAAAAGTACCCTGCCCTAGTATGTAGATGATCTTCTCATTACGCAAAAAGAGAGGAAGAATGCAAAAAGCCACTGAAGCTCCAAGACCCAGGCTACTGTGTTTATGCCAAGAAGGTGCAGCTCTGCAGAACCCACGTGACCTACTTGAGTTACAGCCTAGAGGGAAAAAGGAAGACGACGCCGTCTCAGAGCTACGTTGCTGTGATTCTCCAGATTCCAGCCCCAGAGAACAAGAGGCAAGTGTGGGAGTTTTGGGGGGCAATGTGATATTGCCAGCTGTGGATTCTGGGTTTTGCTAAAATCGCAAAGCTGTTGTATACCAGCCTAGGGGGAGATGGCCCTCTCAAATGGTCAGGAGCTAAACTAAAAGCCTTTAAAACTCTAAAGAAAGCCTTACTTTCTGCCTCTGCCCTGGCACTTCTGGATATCACTAAGCTGTTCCACTTGCTAGTCCCAGTCAGCTGGCAGCTGGTAAATAAAGCGACCTCTTTGGCAAAATGGAGTCTGGTGTGTCTCTGTGAGTCACCTTGCAACATTGTGAGGCACTGTGATAAATGCTTTACATACATGATCTCATCTAGTTCACAAAAATACTGTGAGAGATCAGTATTGTTTTACCAATTAAGTAAAAACTTTAAAGATGATTAAATTTTCTATTCAAATCCACCTAAACCCTTCTGCATTCTCCTTTCATGTCTCTCATCATCTCTTTCACTGATCTCCTGTTACAATAGCCTTCTTTCAGGTCTGCCACAAGTCCACTTCTTCTCTACTTAGGATTTTATTTATTTATTTATTTATTTATTTATTTATTTATTTTTTGCGGTACTGGGGGTTGAACTCAGGGACATTCTACCTCCGAGCTATACCCCCAGCCTTATTTTTTATTCTTTACTTTGAAACCAGATATCACTAAGTTGCAGAGTGCCTCACTAGGTAGCTGAGGCTGGCCGCGAACCTGGATCCTCCGGTCTCAACCTCCCAAATGCTGGGATTACAAGTGTGCGCCACCACCCCCGGCTACTTTAGGACTTTACACACACTTTCCTATGCCTGTAATGCTTTTCCTGCCTACACTGTGTACATTAACTTCCTCATTTTTGAGTCACAGCTTCAACATTTTCACCAGAAATATTTTCTTGACTCATCCCCAACTCTCAGCAGCAACTCATCACAGCTATTTTACTCTCCTGCTCAGACACATATATCTCCTTCAAAACATTTAAAATGAGCAGTGTGAAAAAGAGGTTAGGACAATCCCTAAATCCACCAAACCTGTGTGCCACTGCATATCTGTCCAGTGCCTACAACCCTCCACTGCTGCCACCATGGCCAAGAGAAAGGCTGAAGGGGGTAAAGCCAAGGAAAAGAATGGAACACAGCGAAGATGGGCTTTCTTTTTAGAAATATGCTCCTCCAAAGCCTACAAAGGCCCCTGAAGAGAAGGAAGAGAAGGTACCCAAAGTGGAAAAAGGAAAAGCTGATGTTGACAAGAATAGGAATAACCTCCCAGATAATGGTGATTGCAAAAACAGGCCAGGCACAGAAAGCTGAAGATGCTGGAGATGACAAGTGAAATGTTTGCATTTTTTATAACTATTTACTTCTGATAACTAAGTTTAGAATACTATTTTAATCAAGTTTAATTAAGATGCCGAATTTTGTTTTCCTCTTTTTAAGCTATGTTTTAGCACACAGAACACTTCATTGTTTTTTTTGGGGGGAGGAGCATATGTCACTAATAGAATGTCTCCAAAGCTGTATTGCTATGAGGGGAAAAGACCTTTCCCTGCTAGTTTTGACGGACTTCCTCTTGGCTCCCAGGAGAAGAGATTCTTTGACATTGGTACACATAGCTGCTTTGGCAAAAACACCTGGTGGTGTGGGAAAACTCAAACTCACCTTTCTCTCTCTCTCTCTCTCTCTCTCTCTCTCTCTCTCTCTCTCTCTCTCTCTCTCTCTCTCTCTCTCTTTCTCTCTCTGCCATCAGAATAGACCTAACTCCTCTAAATTCAGAAACCTGTTAGGACTTGACACCAAAATTGTTTTTTCCAATACATCAGGCAGTGACATCATTGAGATGATGTCCCTCAAAAGAGCAGCAGTAAGCTGGGCGTGGTCGTGCACCCTTGTAATCCTAGTACTTGGGAGGCTGACACATGAGGATCCAGGTTTGCAGCCAACCTCAGCTACTTAGTGAGGCTCTCTGCAACTTAGTGAGACCCTGTTTCAAAATAAAGAATAAAAAATAGGGCTCGGGGTGTAGCTCAGAGGTAGAATGCCCCTGGGTTCCATCCCCAGTACCCTTCCCCTCAAATAAAAAAACAGGCTGAGAGATAGCCATATATACATGCATACACATATGTATTTCTACTCAGTCATAAGGAAGAACAAAATTATGTCATTTGCAAGGAAATGGATGAAATTGGGGAATAGTGTGTTAAGTGAGATTAGTCAGTCACAAAAAGTAAAGGGTCAGATGTTCTCCCTCATATGCAGAAGCTTGGGAGAAATTGAGACACAGGACGAACTGCAGGCAAAGGAGGAGAAATCTAAGTGGAGTGAAAGAGGGGAATTGAGGGAGGTGGGAATTGGGAGGATGACTTGAAGAAGGAAACACCTCAATGGTAATGATGTACATACATAAACTTATCAAAGTTAATCAATGTATTGAACACGGGAATGTTAGGAGGAAGAGAGAGTGAGGTTGGAACTGGGGGAAGGCTCAAAAATTACTGTGTACATGTATGCCTCTATCACCCTGAACTTCTTCGAGATGTATGATTACAATACACCAATAAGAAAATAAATTTAAATATTTTTGATCATGTAATTTATTGAAATGATTGTCACGAAGTTTACCAAAGACAAGTGTGTTGTGATTTTATCATTTGTTTTCAGTAAAATGCCTTAGATACTAGAGTGTCTGTACCAAATAATGTTAGCTTATGATATTTAAATGCCTGTACAATACAGCTAGTACCCAGAAGGCTAATTTGTTTACATTACTTAGTGGGGTCAACTGCTTCAAAAATGCAGATTGTAGAACTACTGGTAGATTGCATTACACCATTTAAATAAATAGTGGCAATTTGTCAATGTCATCTTAGCTTCAATATTTTCTTTGAAACACCAGGAAACAGTAAATCTGACTAAACCAATCTTTTCTGTTTTCGAATGTGATGACCTGGATCTTCCTGTTCTTAGTAGATGATGCTTATATGTCCTTTATAAGTTATTTTTATTAAGCATCTTTTTGGAAAGTGGAATAAGAAAAATTTGGAAGCAATGAATTTTATTAATGAACTCCAAACTATTAAATATTGAAAATTATAGAATACAGAGATACAGTTTACGAATTGGATAACATTTTTTGAGTAATTTTAATAACTGATGTAGTATCACTGCAAAAGAAACTCTAGCCAAAGCTGTACATATATCTCATAAATCAACATTTATTTTCCTGGAGAAAGTGATTTTTCTGGTTTTTTTTTGTTTCTTTTTTCACTATTTTCTACTAATGATACTGTTGATTGTATTTATTAGAATGCCAATATTGTTTATTTCATTTATTAAGACCATCTCAAATTAACACTATAATATCAAATATCACAGGAACAAGAAGAATGAGGGGAAATTTTTTAAAAAGTGAGATTCTTTAATCTAGAAAGATGAGTACTGATAAGGGAAGTTATCAAAGTTCCCTAACTCACCAGGCATGGTGGTACAAGCTTGTAACCTCAGAATTTGGGAGGCTAAAACATGAGGATTATGGTTTTGCATATGAATTGTTCAGCTATAAACATAGATATGCATGTATTACTAAGGTAGTCTGGTTTCAACTTTTAGAGTAGATACCCAAGAGTAGTATAGCTGGATCATATGTTGGGTTCATTCCCATTCTTCTGAGGACCCTACACACTGTTTTCCACAGTGGTTGCACTAATTTAAAATCTCATTAATAAAAACATAAATAAATAAAAATATTATGGAAACAGCATAATGCCTCCCTCAAATACTAATCACAGTCTTCATATAAAATATGAGTCCTGTACCAGGCATGGTGATGCATGCTTGTATTCCCAGTACTTGGCAGGCTGAGATAGGAGGATCACAGGTATAGCCGAGAGGTAGAATTCCATCCCCAGTACCACAAATAAGTAAATAAGTAAGTAAATAAATAAATAAACAAACAAACAAAAATACAATCCCTTGGTAGTCATATAAAGGGGAACATTTTCTATATTGCTAAAAATTAATATTACTAAGCACCTTGGGTTTTATGAATTCATGATCTCACATAAACAGGTGACAGAAAATGATTGAATAGTAATCACTATAAGGAAATACTAGAGACTAAAATAGTTGCTTTAATAAATATTAATAAGCTTGAGTAAAACAGAATGCTTCAATATTATATCCATGAAAATAACAGCAAGGGAAGCAATTCAAAATATCAAACAAAAATATTTGAGCTGAAAATAGACCCAATGAAATTAAAAATATGATCAAAATTATCAATAGCAGGATAGGTCAAAGAGAAGAAAAATTAGTGAGCTCAAAGGCAGACTACTAGAAAGTACACAGTTGGGAATAAAGAAAATGAAGAGAAATGAAGAATGATCACAAAATCTTTGGGACAGTATTTTTTTTTTTTTTTTGCAGTACTGGGGATTGAACTCAGGGGCATTCTACCTCCGAGCTATACCCGCAGCCCTATTTTTTAGTCTTTATTTTGAAACCGAGTCTCACTAAGTTGCGGAGTGCCTCACTAGGTAGCTGAGGCTGGCCGCGAACCCTGATCCTCTGGTCTCAGCCTCCCGAATGCTGGGATTACAAGCGTGCGCCACCACACCCGGCTTTCTTTGGGACAGTATTAAAAGAGAAAATATTCAGGTACTGGGGTTCCAAAAGGACCTGATAATGGTAAGAAAGTTTATTCAAAGAAAATTTACTAAACATTGAGGAGACAAATATACACAAAATAAGATAAAGGTCGCCAGAAAAATTTAATTCCACAAAGTCTACTCCAAGAAATCTTACAATCAGGATCTCAAAGATGAAAGGTGAACAAAAGATTCTCAGTGTTGTGAGTTAAAAGAGTCACATGAGCCGGGCGTGGTGGCGCACGCTTGTAATCCCAGCATTCCAGAGGCTGAGACCTGAGGATCCGGGTTCGCGGCCAGCCTCAGCTACCTAGTGAGGCACTCTGCAACTTAGTGAGACTCGGTTTCAAAATAAAGAATAAAAAATAGGCCTGAGGGTGTAGCTCGGAGGTAGAATGCCCCTGAGTTCAATCCCCAGTACCGCAAAAAAATAAAATAAAATAAATTAAAAGAGTCACATGGAGGTGTCCCAATTCAACTGGCAGCAAACTTCTCAACAGAAACCTTACAGGACAGAGGAGAATGGCATACATTTTCACATTAATAAAAGGAAAAAAAATCTGTCAACTGAGAATACTGTACTCAGCAAGGCCATCTTTTAGAAATGAAGGAGATACAGGCATGGTGGTACATCCCTGTAATCCTAGTACTTGGAAGGTTGAGACAGGAGAATCGCAGGTCACAGCCATCCTAAGCAATATAGTGAAGCCATCTGCAGCTTAGTGAGATCCTGTTTCAGAATAAAAAGTTAAGAAAAGTAGGCCTGTGAGTGTATCTAAGGGGCAGAATCCCCAGTACTACCAGTACCACAAAATATGAAGGAAGGATAAAGACACACACACACACACACACACACACACACACACACACACACACGCACACACACTAAGATAATAAATCTCTACCTATAAGAAATGCTACAAGAAATTCTTCAAATTGGAAAAATGACACATTAATGTGTAAAATTAAAATATGGGATTCTATAAATCACAATGTTAAAAGTAGTTATACTGACAAATTCAGAAGTCTAATATTATAAACATTATGTCTAAAGCACTCACATGTTTAGTATGAAACCCCAAAACAAAACAATTAAAATAATAACTACACAGTTGCATTAAGAGGTAGACTATGTTAAAGGGTACAGTAGGTCATAAAAATTCGAAATGTTGGAAAGACTCAAGTAAAATTTTTTATTTTTCTTAGAAGTTATTCTCCTGTTCTCTTGTTTGTATGCATGGCATGCTTATTCCTGTTCTTATCTTTGTGGTCATGTTTAGTTGCTGTCACTTCAAGGACAATACTGCAGATGTGTAGTCACAGGAGGACAAATTTTGCAGGTTTCACTTATATGAAGTATCTAAAAGAATAAAACCAGCCGGATGTGGTGGCACACACTTATAATCCCAGCACTTGGGAGGCTGAGATAGAAGGATCACAGGTTCAAGACAGTCTCAGCAAGTAGTGAGACTCTCATCAACCTAGTGAGACCCTGTTTCCAAATAAGAAATAAAATTGGACTGGGGTTGTATCTCGAAGGTAGAATGCCTCTGAGTTCCATCCCCAGTGCCACAAATAAATAAATAAAAATAAATAAATAAATAAATAAATAAAACCCATAAAAATAGAAAGAATGGAGATTTTAGAGAGTAGAGCAAAGAGGAAATCGGAAATATCTACTGTGGTGAGATTCCAGGTATGAAAGATGAATAAGCTCTAAATATCTCTTCCAAATAACTTTATACACTACAATTTAGTGCATATAGTTGACAGTAGTATATTGTGTGCTTCCAAAGTTTATTTAGAAGGTTGAACTCATTTTAAGTGTTCTCACACAATAGAAAACTTTTGGAAGTGATGGGTACGTTTATCACCTTGATTGTGGTGATGTGTTCACAAATATGTGCATAGGTCCAAAATTATCAAGATTTATATATTAAATATGTGCAGCATTTTGTATATAAATGATGTGATGCAACACACATGCTTTTTTAAAAAATATACTTGAGTCTCTTTTAGGTCTTATTCTCATCACACCTCCCTTACCAAATCATTTATTTCTAAGTCTTTGAGAAATGTTACTTCTTCATTTCTATATCCTTCACAACTCTGGGCATGGTTCCTTAAGCTTAACAGATATCAAATAAACACTGATATAAATGAGTGAAGGAGTGAATGAATTAATGCGAACATTGTAGCCTGGAAAAGTAAGAAATTGTAAGAAAGATGTGGCACTAATGAAGTTGGAATATATAATGACGTAAGAAGGTACAGTTAAAGGTAGTATCTTCGACTGTATTTCTTATATAGCGAGGAAACTCTCCCGTAGCAAAATTTTACCTATTGTATAAATTTAAATAATGACACTCTTATTGTTACTATTATCAGTCATCACACAATGCCTTACAAACTATTGCAAAATATATCACTATGCTAGGAATTAACAAATCTGTATTTCATCCTGAAGCAGGAGAGCATAAAGTTTAAGTAGATTTATAAAGAAGCAAATCTACATTAATTTGAATGATAACACTTGAGGTGCTTTAAATGAGCATTTAATTAAAATTTAGTCAAGTGATAATATGGTAATTAAACATCCATTGTTTGCATTAGATTGCTTATTGAGCTTAATAAGCACATCAAAGATAGAAATCTCTTGTCATGAGCTTTCCACATGGAAAAGCAGGCTGTATTAAGAAAGGCACAATTGATTTAAAAAGCATCACCACTATTGTGACCCAGGCTAATCCATTCCACTGTATTCTATCCACAAAGCAAATATCCTCTATTTCTGAATTGCAACATGAAATTTCATACCAGCTATTTGTAATTTCCTTAAACTTTTTGTTTCATTAGGGATCCACAGAATACTTGAAATCCTGAAACTTGCTATGAAATTGTTATGTTCCCAATGCTCTACACATGGGGTCCTTGTATGGATAAATGAAACATATTTAATATTTTATGATACAGCTCTTACTTTCCATTTTTCTTCTTTATCTTCAGCTTTATTACAACTTCAATATATCTCAATTTAGTGCTCAGATTCATTATTTTTTCCTGCTCTCTGAGTCATATTAATGCTCAGTACCTTCATTTATATTAAGGTTACAAGGAATTGAGAAATGGGTGATTAATATTTGAATGATAATCCTCAAACTAAAAGATAAAACATTTCTGGCAGTATTTCAGACTTCAGTGAATGGAAGTAGCTAGCAGTTGGTCATTGGTGGAATCATTGTTGATCTTCAAATCATATTAATCATATCAATGTTTACTTCTCCACTGCAATACAAAAATTACTTCATACTAAATATTATTTGATATTTTCAGATATCCAGTAGCCTGAAAAATAGGCAGACTATTTTGAGGTAACTTAAACAACTTAACACTCTCAATTAAAATAAAGGCCAATTATTCATATTATTTATCAGACAGAAGAGAAGGGCCTCATGTTTTCCAAGAGGTACTTCACATTTTTCCATGTTTCTCAGCTGTGGCTGCCTTGAAATGCCTTGAGACCGTGGATGATTATATCACGTCCTTGGAAACATTTTGCTTCAGCAGTAGCAAGCATTGGTCCTGGGTCCATTCTAGATGACTCATCTCAAAAGTCTCTCTGGATGAGTTCACCCCTTTATAGCTGTTTCAGCTCTCCCCAGTATGGTACACAAGGAGCCCCCCCACTTACCTGTGTCAGAACAAACAGAAAGTCCACAATTTGCTGAAAGGAAACTTCATGCAAGAACCTACCTTTTGGTCTATATAAGCAATTTTACCAATGATTTTATTAGAAGAGTCCATTTACTTCTTCCCCTTATGCTGCAGTATAACTCCGAATCAAGCTTTTTTCAGACAGTTATATTTTGTCGATTCATGCTTCTATCTCACGTAAGTAGACCAGGCTGAACTGATTGTTCTAATATCTGGTAACACTAAATGCTGTTGCCACTGAAAGTGGACTGGTAACACTAAAGGTGACTAGCAACCAGATAAAGCAATGGGGAGCTTCCAGGAAGCTGCTTATTCCTGCTGTTAGAAGAGTTTCAGTGAGCTTTCAGTAGCTGCTGGCTGCAACTTCCAGGAGAGCAGGGAGGACACCTGCTAAGACTAAGACTGAAAGTTGCTGGCATTCAAGGCTCAAGGCTGCTTACACTAGGGAATTGCATTTTGCCTATTTGTGATTTCCATCAGAATTGAGTCAAAGAACCCTTTTCTGATTGGTATCTGTGAGTTGAAATTATCACTTGAAATAGAAAAATAAATGATTATTAGGGAGTGTGTTCCAATTTTAAATAATTAATATAATATAATATAATAATACGAATGTGAACTCAAATAAGTGAATCTCACTAGCAGGTACAATTACAATGCACCAATAAAACATTATTTAAAAATAATAATCCCATAGAGAATTAAAATTTTGATATAGGCAAAAGAAGAAATAGTCTAAAAAAGTCAAGATTTTATTGCCTCAGTAATGTCCTTCACCACAAAATAAAACTTTGAATCATGTGGTTGCTTTTAGTTGTTACATCTTTTAAACTTATTTTGATCTAGAGTCATAGCCTTTCCTTGTCTTTCATTATATTGACATTTTAAAAGAAATCAAGTCAGTTCTTATATAAAGTGCTCAATTTACGTTTGTCTGAGGACTCTTCAGGGTATTGATTTTTGGCAAGAGTATCACAGAAGTAATTGTATTTCCTTCTCAGTGGATCACAGAGGGACACAAGGTATCTATCTGTCTGGTTACTAGTGGCAGCAAATTTTATCACTTGAGTAAAGTGACTTCTGCATGAGTTCTCCACTACAGTTATTTTTGCCTTGTTTTAAGTAAGTAGCTTATGGAGAGTTATTTGGAGACCATGGGAATATCATATTTCTCATTATGATACTGTGATTATGCTAAGAAATACATATGTGGTCTTTCCCTCCATTTTCTGGCACAAAACTCTTAATATCCTTTGAATTTCCAAAATGTTAAATGTCTTTAAATAGCAATAAAATGACTCATGGCTTGGGGCTCCTGGTTAGCCTCAGGTTAGGGACTGGCTGCTAAGGGATCTAAACACTCGATTACAGGTTTGGAACTTTCAGCACCACCTCAAACTTCAAGGAAAGGAGAGGAGGTGAAGGTTGAGCTGATAACCAATGGACAGTGATATCAAACATGCCTATGTAATGAACACTTCACAAAACCCCCATATTATAGTTTTGAGATCTTCCAGATTGATGCAGATGTGGAAGGTGGTATGCCTTGATATGGCATGGCTCTGTACATATCAGCTTTCTGGCTGTTCCTTAGTTTTATCTTACAATAAATGGACAAAGGTAAGTAAAGTGCTTTTCAGAGAACCACTCTAGCAAATGATCAAACCTGAAAATGGAGGTCATGGGAAACTTCAATTTATAGTCATTTGGTCAATCAAAAGCACTGGTAGCAACATGGACCTGTCATTAGCATCTAAAGTTGGAGGCAATCTTGTGGGTCTAAACCTTCAACCTCTGGTGTGTGTGCTAACTGGTTTGTGTCAAAATTGAATTGATTTGCAGGATACTGAGATAGTGTCAATAAAGTGCTTGGTCGGTTAAAAATAACCCACTGACATAGGAATTAAAGAGTTTTGTGATGAGAGTACGGTAAAAAAAAAAAAACCCTGATTTTCTTATGTATAACTTATATTTATACTGAATAGTTTTCACTTATCACTGATTCTTTCTTGAAGCAATTGAACTATGGTGGATGTTAAATGGTTACTTTCTATGGTGTCTGATATCCCTTCTCTATTTATTAATTGAAATTCTACAATAAGAAAATATTCCCTTTTACCACATTTATTTGTATATATGTTATTTACTCTTCTCACTGTAAAACATATAAATATTAATTTTCTTATTTTGATAATTACATTTCTATTATATAATCATACTTCTGGTTTTAGAAAATATGCACTGAATGTTTAAAGTTAAAAAGACACTGAGCTTTCAATTTAACCTCAAATGCTTCAAAAGAAAAAATACAGGTATATACATACACATAAACAGAGAGAAAGGATAAAGTAAAATTTAAAATGCTTACATTTTGAGATTTTAGGGGATGTACATACCGTATTTTTGCATTTTGCAACATTCCTATAATGATTCTGAAGGTATTTCCAAAAAAGGTTTTATATATGAAAGTTAAATATATATATATATATATATATATGAATGTTATATATGTAATCAAATAAATAATCCTTGAAATGACTATTCACTATTCCCACATCAGGAAATCAGAAACTCAGGTTACCAATACAGAAAAAAAAATTCTACCATCCATAAATCTAGAATGTAATTTGAAAACTTATTTGTGGAAAAATATGTATCATGCTTAGCTTACTAGACTTGACAAAATTGGGGAAGAGTTAAATGAGAAATGTGTGCATGTATGCCTTTACCAGCTTGTACCTAGCACAGATGTATGATCACAATGCACCAGTAAATATAAAAAATAAAATAGAAATAAAAATGGCCAGTAAACACATTAAAATGTTCAATATCATTAACCATCAGGAAATAACAATCAAAATTACATTGAAATTCCATCTAACCACAATTAGAATAGTAGTCACCAATAATTCAAACAACAACAAATGTTGGCGAGGATGTGGGGAAATAGGAACTCTTTTACACTGTTAATGGGATTGCAAATTAGTACAGCAGCTATGAAGGTCAGTGTGGAGAGTTCTCAGAAAACTGACAATGTACTCACCATATGATCCAGCCATACCACACCTGAGTATCTTTCCAAAGTGATTGAAATCAGAATATTATAGTAATACATGTATATACATATTTATAGCAGCACAATTCACAATAGCCAAATTATGGAACCAACCAAGATGTCCATCAACAGATGAATCAATTATAAAATTATGGGATATACACAAAATGGAATTCTACAATTCAGCAATAAAGAAAAACAAAACAATATCTTTTGCAGGAAAATGGATGGGCCTAGAGAACATTTTGTTAAGTGAAATTATCCAGTCACAGACAGTGAAAGATAATATGTTTTCTCTCATATGCAGAAACTAGGGAATAATCAGGATACAAAAGGGAGAAATTCCAGAAGAATGAGGGAGGTGGTCTATGGGAGGATGGGGCAGGGGGAGAGAAAATCCATGAAGGAATCACTTCCATTGACATTATGCACATATGTGAGAATACCAATGCCAATCTCAATATTATGTACAGGGAAGAGGGGAGTGAGGAAGGAGCCAGGGGAAACCTCACCAATTGCATGTATGTCACTATCACTGTGAACTACATTACGATGTATGACTATAATGCAACAATATAAGTATGAAAAATAAAAATGATTGTGTATTTACCTTTCCATAAAGCACTGTAATTATTAAGTATTGACTACACTCTGAGAACTTTGGCAGACTTGATACATTGAGGTAGTTTGCAGGGGTATGTTTCAATTTTCTATGCTTTATGATATTTTCTCTTCTTGTTCAAGGCAGAAGTATCACCTTACTGCATTGCAGACATAGACACCCCAAAGGAGGGTTGCCAAATCCTATTCATAGACATATAAGAGCAACCATGCATTTTATTATAATGAAGTCATAACCATAAAGACATTTGCAAAGGAAGATGCAAAAATTCTATAGCTCAGGGCAGAGGTAAAATAAGCACAGCCGGTTTTATGCATTTTTACGAGAGCATTTATTCTTACTCATTAAAAACAAAAGTGCTCAGTATAATGCCATCACAGTCTCCTTGGGCTAAAATAAAGATTAACTCTGAGATCTGCTGCCATCTTTTAAAATAAATACATTGAAGCACCAAGTGAATCACATGCCTTTTAGAGTTCCAATGCCCGTATATTATAGGATCCAAGCAATATCTAGAATAGCACTATAAGGGCAGATACTCTATTCTTCCATGTTTTTCTTTAAAGGGAATCCTAAAGTAGATGAACAGATGCCTTCAGACAATGATTAAGTTTCAGACTAAAATATATACCTGAATGCAGAGAAAATCTAGGCAAGATGAAGAACGAAACTTCTTAAACTTTCTTAGCCCTTCACTCCATGTCAGAACTCAATTGCTCCTAAATTAATTGCTTTGTGGATTTGTATAAATTCTCACCCTCATGTGTAGATAAAAATAGATTAGTCATTCTCAATGGAGACTCTCATGCTTTAATGAGAGAAGGCATATCTAATAATATGGTGGAAGATAGTGTGCAAAATTCATACAGGTAACTAGAAATAATCATATAGCTGAGATATGCTCCCCCTACACACATATACATTTGCAATTGAGAATCACTATACTAGAGGATCCTCAATACAATTTTGCCACCAAATTTGTGGTAGATAATGTTTCCTAGAATTCCTACGTTTGTTTTTCACTCAAATGTCAATTTGTAATATAAGAAAAGGTAGAAACACTGCATTAACATTTCTATAGGGGAAGTTTGAGTCTACTCTGATGTATAAATGACAATTATTTAACCAAGTTTAATAATATTCATTAAATTTATTTATTATAACAATTAACAAAATTCTTATTATACTCCTCCCAATCTATTGCTATTCATCAGTAAATACTAATAAAACTGCTACCCTGATAAGCTGTATGATTCTATAGTTCTATTCATCTCTAGTGGTAAAGGTTTCATGTTCCAGAATAAATTGAAAAGGGAAATATTTGAAAGTAGAGAACAGTCTTGGTATAGCCTAAAACACTCTACTCTGGAAATATTTCAATTGTTGTTAGCATAAATTTTTCTAATGGCTGTCTTGGGATGAATTAATGTAGCTATACACTTTATGATCCATATGCTTTGTGACTCTTTTCCTTTCTTGGGTTTCCATCACAATTTTGCAATTTACTAGTTTTGTGATTCTGAGCAAGTTTCTTTACTGTGTTATCCTCAATTTCACAATGGGAATAATATGGGAATAGTAATTCCAGCTCATACAGGGTTGTTACAAAGATTACATTATTTGGTAATGTATTGGCATTTGATTCATAGACTCTAAATTTGAGGAATCATGTGGGAAAAAAATGAGAGCACAGCAAGGAGAACATCAACTTTGAATGTCTATCCAATGAGGCAAGCCCTTTGTATATATCTAGCTAGGACCAGAATTTCTCATCACTCCTGGCCAAAGACAATTAAGACATGAGAATTGACAGGAAACAGTATGGCTTCTTTTCTCTTTTTATACTTTTACTGGTGCACTATAGTCTCACACCATAATGTATTTCACAGTTTTAGTGACATACATGCACACAGTACTCGGTGGGCTTTCCCCTGGCTCCCTCCCCATTCCCTCCCTCTTCCCCAAAGAGGGTATTGAGATTGACATTAGTATTCTCACATATGTACGTAATGTCCATGGAAGTGATTCCTTTATTGAGTCTCCCTCTCTACCACCCCAAGCCCTCTCCTAGACCACTTTCCTGACTCCATTGAAGTTCCTTCTCCATTGTCTAAAGTCCCTCTGATATCCCCGTTACTGCTTAGCTTCTACATATGAGAGAAAATATATGATCCTTCGTTTTCTGTGACTGACTATTCTCGCTTAATTTAGCTCTAATTCCAACTATATATTGTAGTTCTCAATATTAGTTACATATTAAAATCATCTGGGATACTTTAAAAATATATCCACCTGTGCTTGATCCAGACCAATTAAGTCAAAATCTCTGGAGAGTGGTGCCTGGGCATCAATAGTTGGATTAAATCTCCTCGGATAGGTCCCATTTGCAATCAGGATTAAGAAGCACCACATCTAAGAAATTTTGCTATGTTACTTCTTACCCTATGTTCCCAGTGTTCTCTTTCTCTAGGTCCTTCAGTTCACCTGATAAAAAACCAAATCAATTAATTCAAAACTAAGAGACATCAAAATAAATCTCAAGTACTGACATGTCTAACACTTTGAGATCAGGCTATGAGGAATCTCCTCATATACACAAAAGCACTGCACACTAGACTCTTCGAGCTAGGTTACTGTCTTGGTTCTTCTTAAATCTTGTCCTCTTCTTGGTGAGCCACCATCTTCTGTGTCCATATGTAATACTTTGACTCTAAGGAAAAGAAGTATTGGGCCTCATCAGTCTGCTGTTACAGAAAGGAGGTGATTTTTCTGCTGTCTAATTGTTCCCTTTGTGAGAAATTTCAGCATTATTTTAAATAGATTTTATTTTTAGGACATTCTAAGTTCCACAGGAAAAAAATGAGTGGAAGGCATTAAGATTTCCCATAATATCTCTGACCCTCACACATGCATAACACCCTCCATTATTAATGCCACTTACCACAGTAATAGATTCATTACAATCATTGGACTTACATTGAGATATCACTATCACCCCACACTGCTCTGGGATGTCTCCTGCTGAAGCAGAGTCATAATCCAAATTTCTGCAACTAGCCACCGGTAATGCTGGCCAGCAGATAAATCTGATAAATTGTAGTTAAGCGTCTCTCCCTGGCAATAGGGTTGTTTCAGAGGCTCTCTCTTCAGACCTGGGGTTTATATCATTAGGCTCTACCTAATGTTAGGTTTCACCAGCCTGGCATTATGCTTCCAGGAAAATTCCCTTGCTTACTACCCTGTTCTAACCCATAGTGAATGGAGTCTTGTTCTACACTATGCTGACCAAGATTGGGATTGTATTGTTGAAGGCAGTCCCTTGACCAGCAAGGCTGATGCTAAACTGGAGCATGCCTGAGTCTTACAGCTCCAAGGACTTTCACAATGGCAGGATGCACCCAGGCCTGTATGATAACTGGCAGTGATACAGACCAAAATATTACTCTATCCCACTAGGTGAATGTCTCCACCTGTAGCCAAAGTAGGCCTAGAAGTCCTGTCTATGAGCTTTGAACATTGAAACAGCTGTGTTGCTCAAGGTTGGGAAGCAGGTAGTCAAGACAGTCCTTTGGCCCCCAAACCTGATGTTAAGTAAGTCATATGTGAGTCCCAAGTCACAGAGAAATGCACAGAGGTGTTTTTTTCCGGGTTCACGTTATGGTTCTTCTCAAATTCTAAAAAATTAAAAAGGAAGAAATTCTTCCAAACTACCCTATGAGCCCAGCATTAATCTGATAGCAAAGCCAGATGAGGAGCTGGTCACGGTGGCATACTCCTGCAATCTCAGTACTTGGGAGGCAGAGACAGGAGGAACATAGTTTAGAGGCCAGCCTCAACAATTTAATGAGACTGTCAGCAACTTAGCAAGATCTTCTCTCGAAATAAAATAAATAAATAAATAAATAAATAAATAAATAAATAAATAAATAGTGCTAGGACAGAGTTAGAGCGCTCCTGGGTTCAATCCCTAGTAGTGCGCATGCACGCATGCACACACACACACACACACACACACACACACACAAATACACAAGAACAAAAAAGTATAAAAAGTACAGGTTATATAATTTTATATAATTTTCATAATTACACAAAAATTATAGATACAGCAATAACCCGTAAATGCACAGGTTCTCATCAAAGTACTTTTAAATAGAATGTAAGATTAATTTAAAAGAACCATTTGCCATAATCAAGTGGAATTCATCCTAGAGATACAAGGATGTTTCAATATATATGAGTAAATAAACATAATAAATGATGTTGGACGTTTTTTCATACATTTATTTGCCATTTGTGTTTCTTCTTTTGTGAATTGTCTATTTAGTTCACTTGCCCATTTTTTGATTGGTTGACTTGATTTTGGCGATAAGTTTCGTGAGTTCTCTGTATAGGCTTGATATTAGTCCTCTATCAGAGGAGTAGCTGCCAAAACTCTCCCATTCTGTAGACTCTATTGAGGTTCTTGTTAGTTTTCTTTGCTGCACAGAAGTTCTTCAGTTTAATGCAATCCCATGTATTGATCCTCATTTTAATTTCTTGTGCCTTTGAGTTCTTATTGAGGAAATTTTTACTTGTTCTTTTGTGTTGAAGTATTGGTGCTATCCCCTCTTCAAGTAGCTGAAAGGTCTCTGGTCTAATTTCCAAATTTTTGATCCATCTTGAATTGACACTTATTCAGGGCGAGAAAGTGGGATTTATCTCCATGTTTCTGCATATGCATAACAAAATATATATAATAAATGACATCAACAAACTGAATAAAACTTTATAATTGTCTTAATATAGATAGATATTAAATATAATTAAATATTCCTTAATTGTAAGGATCCTGAATAAAATATATAAAATTCTCTACATAATTAATGTGTTACATAAAAACACAATTTGAACATCATATAAAATAAATAAAACCAAAACCATTTTCTCTGTGATGTGGCACATAACTAGAATATCTATTATCACTGCTGTTACTCAATATTGAAAATTTTGAGAAGGAAATAATAGGTTTAGAAATTGTTCCTGTTTGTAGATAATGTGATTCTACATATGAAGAAACTTAAAAACACCACTAAAATACTATTTGAAGTGATAAACCAATTCATTGAAGTTGCAGCATATAAAATTAACATTCAAAAATCAATAGTACTTTTGTACACCAATAGTGAACTCACTGAAAAAGAAATGATGAATTCAGTCTCACTTACAATTAGTACAAAAATCCAATAATGCACTTAGGAATAAATTTAACCAAAGATGAAAACACTTCTACAACAAAATTAAAAAACTCTGATAAAAATTAAAGAATACACGTATACACACAAAAACTATGGATATAATTCCCATGATCATGGAATGGAAGAAATAATACTTTTTTTTTTTTTTTTTTTTTGCGGTACCAGGGATTGAACTCAGGGGCATTCTACCTCCGAGCTATACCCCTAGCCCTATTTTTTATTCTTTATTTTTTGAAACAGGGTCTCACTTAGTTGCGGAGTGCCTCACTAGGTAGCTGAGGCTGGCCACGAATCCGGATCCTCCCGTTTCAGCCTCCCAAATGCTGGGATTACAAGCGTGCGCCACCACGCCCGGCGAAATAATATTTTTAAATATCCTACTACCCTAAATGATTACAGATTTGATGTAATCACTATCAAAATACTAATGACACCTTAAGAGAACTATAGTAATCTAAACAGCATGGCACTAACATAAAACAAATACACATACCAATGGAAAAGAATGGAAATCTCAGAAATAATCACATATATCTAAAGCCAACTGATTCTCAACAAAGGTACCCAAAACATGCATTAGACGAGAACAATCCTCTCCAAAAGGCATACTGGAAAAATTTGATATATACATGCATAAGACTGAAGTTTGACCCATATCGTTTACCCTATGCAAAAAATAACTCAAGATAGATCAAAGTATGAAATCTGAAAGTCTGAAACTACTATACACATACACACACACACAAACACACACATACACACATATACACACGCACAGAAACATACACACATAAATCCAGGGGCATTCTAACTCTGAGCTACATTACCAGTCATTTTTTGTTTTATTTGAAACAGGGCCTCACTAAATTGCCGAGGCTGGCTTTAAACCTGTGATCCTCCTCTTTTAGGCTCTCAAGTACTGAGATTATAGGTGTGTGCCATATGCTGGGCTACTTTTTATATATTTTAAGAACTAGAAGAGAAGAACTCAAAGCTTCCAAACAAAGAAATGTTAAAAGATGGAAATCCTATTTATTTTGATTAGATCACTAATGCTATATACAAATTTTGAAATATCACACTATACTCCGTAAATATGTAGTTATTATATGTTAATTTAAAAAATAAAAAGTAAGTGATACCTAAAGCAAATAAATATTAAATGGTTTAAGTATTATGCTGAGCAAAAAGATCATAAAATACTATTTAAACCTCTATAATTATCATAGGCTGTATACTGAAAATCAAGAAAAGATAATGGTGAGAATCATCAGGGATTTTATTTTGTAATTTGTTATTAGTTTTCTTCATTTTTATAAAAGCAACTCTATTTTCCATTGTGAACTACATTGTGTATCTAGTTCCCTTGAAGACATTGAAGTTTATCTTGTTGCTTGGTAGAATGGAAGTGTTTTTTTGGTTTTTTGTTTTGTTTTGTGGTACTGGGGATTGAACTCAGGGGCATTCTACCTCCGAGATATACCCCCAGCCCTATTTTTTTTATTCTTTATTTTGAAACCGGGTCTCACTAAGTTGCAGAATGCCTCACTAGGTAGCTGAGGCTGGTCGCGAACCCGGATCCTCCGGTCTCAGCCTCCCAAATACTGGGATTACAAGCGTGCACCACCACGCCCGGCTGGAAGTGTTTCTAAGTAGAGTGGCTGTCTTACTAGTCAAGGGACTGTCCATGAGAATGTCTTTAGCCTTATTAAAATTAAATTCACATTCTTTTATTGTAGGGCAGGAATCTTCAGCCTATGTTCATCTAGGTTACACATAAGACATAAAGTAATTTTGTTCAATACTGACTACTATTTTATCTTCAGAATCTAGATCACTTAGGGACAAGTGATCATAGCAGGTCATCTAAACGATGTTCCTACGTTCTATAAGCATAAGCTGACATTACTTTTACTTTTTATCAAAAGAGTGAAAATCTTACAACTAGATAATTGGTTTCCACTCACCCCAAACCTTTCGTTAGGGAAATTGTATAACAAAATATGAAATGTATATTGGTATCCTTTATATTTCCCCCTTTATTTTCATGCCTGTCAACTACTCTTTTCATCTATAGACATCATCCCTTACTCCTGGAAAAATTTTCAGTTCATCTTACCTTCAGCATCCTGAGAGGAACTGATGAAAAGGGGTTATTTGGGGATTCAATCCAGTAGCTGTGCTGAGATATAACTCCTCAAAACTAGAAATCATAAGCATATCAAAGGTGGAAGGGACCTAGGAAAATCTCAAATATCTTCAGAAGTCAATCTGTTACCACAGTTGTGTGAAGATGCTGAAGTGCCAGATAAGAGGAGTGATAGAGAAAACTAGAGAATGTGTGTCTCACCAAAGAGCATTAAAATAATTTGTTTAAATCCACTGGTTAAGCCAAGAAAAGCATCTAAAATCTATCTTTCACTTTATTGGCCAAAGCTTAAACTATCTAAAATATTGCAATCATATCTTTTGAAGCAAATACTGTCAAGATAAGTCATGACAGAAGGACCAGTTATAATTCCTTCAAAGATTCTTCAGAATTGTACCATTAAAATGGGTGTGGTGATGCACTTCTGTAATCCAAGTACTTGGCAGGCTGAGATAGAGAGACTATAGGTTTGAGGCCAGCCTCAGCAACTTAGTGAAACCCTCAGCAACTTAGTAAGACCCTTGTTTCAAGAATAAATAAATAATAAATAAGTAAGTAAATAAATAATAAAAGGCTGGGGGTATAGCCTTGAACCCTGGGTTCAATTCTTAGTACCAAAAAATGTGCCATTGACTCTAAAATAATATTTCAGGGGTTACCTTGGAGATCATCCTAGTTAGATCATGCCTAAACACTTTTATGAGAAGCCTCCCAAAGGCCTTAACTTCCTTGCCACCTCAAATTTAATTGCTAAAGCACCCCCACCATGGAAAATGAATTTTATTTCCAGAACTATATTTGGATACTCTTCTCAGTAGTGTTGAATTTAGGTGTATATCCAGCCACTTGCTCTATAGCCATGCCTCTTGGAGCTCTAATTTGGTTGAATTGTTAAAAACTTGCTTCCATATGCCTGTGATATTGAGATGTAATACCCTTTGGCCTTTTTGAGCGCTAATTAACCTTCCTGCATGGATGAGTAGGATTCTATGGAAGAAGCGATTAAGGATTATTTACCAACTTAATTTTTCAGTAGGGTAAAAGTCAGAGTCACTGTCTTCAGTTATGCAGAAATTTGTACTTCTTATAATGCTTGCATCTTAAAAACAGGGTCAGGTATAGAAGAATAATTATAACTCAAAGAGATATCATGAGAGCCGGATGTGGTGGCGCATGCTTGTAATCCCAGCATTTGGGAGGCTGAGACCGGAGGATCCAGGTTAGCGGCCAGCCTCAGCTACCTAGTGAGGCCCTCCACAACTTAGTGAGACCCTGTTTCAAAAACAAAGAATAAAAAATAGGGCTGGGGGTGTAGCTCGGAGGTTGAAGGCCCCTGAGTTCAATCCCCGTTACCGCAAAAAAAAAAAAAAAAAAAAAAAAAAAAAGATATCATGAAATTTCACTGGATTTCAGTATGTTATTTAATTCCTGTAACTAGGACCAAATCTCAGAAATAATCAAAATTGTCCTGATATTCATCATCAGCCTGGAGACACAACTAGTTATAAATTGACATTTTGTCTGTCTTGGAGCCACCAACCTCTCTAAGCTAATTTGCCATAGTTTTTCTTGGATCTGATTGACCTAACTCAGTCAAACAACAAGGATTAATGATACTCTGACCACATTCCTTGGCCTGGATTTAGTGATGAGGAGAACAACTGAAAGAGAAGATAGAGTTGTTGCTGTTTTTTGTTTGTTTGTTTGTTTCAGCCTCCTGAATGCTGGGATTACAAGCGTGAGCCACCACGCCCAGCTTGAATTGTTGCTCTTTTAACAGTCACATATAAAAAGGGAGAGAATCATGTATATAGAAAGATAGTTATCTGCGACATCATCCTAATAGCTGGGACTTGAGCATGGCTCGGCCCACTGGAACCCTGCAAGGCAGGCAATTCCAAAAGAAGGAATGCATGGCCCTTCCCACTTTGCATTATTATATTCTGGAAATTTGGGGTGCTTTGGGTTTTGCTTTCACATTAATTATAAAAAAATTTCTTAGAGACACAGGATGGCTAAATGGATTGAGAAAAGAACAATGCCTCAGCTCGCATCAGAGATATTCATTAACCCTCTACAAACATCAGGAATTGAACTTTGCAAGCTTAGATACTCAAAGGAACTTAGGTCTACTATTTTTTATCTGTGAGTAAAGAAAGCTTTAAGACAGACAGTTTCTCTCTCTCTCTGAGACACCTCCCCCTTGTCTCACCACTTATTAACTACTTTCTAGCTACCTGACAGGAGCTGAGCAAATAGTGAAGATTTAATCTAATGAACAGAGTTTCCTTTCTGTCGTTAACCTTTAACACTGTTTTCATACTAAAAGAATATTTATATACGTATTATATTCTGTAACCTTTGCTGTTTTCTTATCCCATCAAATACTATGGGAAATAGCTTTCCTAGTTAAAGATGTACCCACTCAACTTTAGAAAAAACAAGTCTGTAAAAATTCCTGCCTCATTGTAAAAACGAATATAAGAAACGGCGATGACACGAATTAAACAGATACATTTCAACACCGCAGGTGGTGTGGGTGTGAGCGTATTCTCGCGACCTCCTGCTAATCCCCACCTATGGTTGGGCCCCCGACAGTTATCACTTCTACTTGCCAGAGTTCTGAAGTGGAGTGATTCTCTTTACGCATAGTTTGATTCACTTTACAGGGACCCTGAGTTGGAGGCATATAACAATTTAGTTATGAAATTCATAAATGAGTGGGATAGAGGAATCTAGAAGTATAATGGAATCTCCACAACTCTGAAGGATTTCCTCTATTACAGAGAATTAAGCAGTAAGCTAGTGTAACAAAGTTGGTGATGGTAATGCCTGAAATGAAATCTGTTTATCTGTGTGCTTTCCCAGTTGGCCTGAGTACAACTAGCTTTGCTGGCAAGCTGCGTGGGAAGTGGTAGGCTCATCTATATGGTGACTTCGCCTCCACTTTGTCCACCAGTCCCACCATAGAAAGATGTCAATGTGTGATTATTGTCCTTTAGTTTTAAGTCTACATTTACTTCTGCATAACCAGTGGCTTAAACAGAACCATATGAGGGATAGAGGTTCACACACTTCAAAGGAATTTGAATTTTGCCTTCTGTATTTATAAAAACCACTACTTGTGATAAAGCCCAACTATGTATATAACTTGATTTATATTATTTGATGGCTTATCTGTCCTGGTTTTAGAAAGAATAGGATGGCATTCTTGAACTTTTATCAGAGACAAGTATTTCCTTTTGATTCCTTTTGTAATATTGTATTTTTCTGCTCCTTGTCTTCCCATCACTAAACACAGGAAAGGATATGTAGTTGGAGCGCAGTGAATCCATGTGGTTTCCTAAAAATTTTTTCTACTTTAATTGGTGCATTATGGTCTCACATCACGATGTAGTTCAGAGTGACAGTGACATACATGCACACAGCACTTGGTGAGTTTTCCCTTGTCTCCTTCCCTTCAAACTCCCTTTCCTCATACATGATATAGATATTGGCATTTGTTTTCTTACATATGTACACAATGTCAATTCAAGTGTTTCCTTCATTGATTCTCCCTCTTCCCCCACCAACCATCCCTTAGACCATCTCCCTCTCTCCACTGTGGTTTCTCCTCCATTATCTAAAGTCCCTCTTATTCCTACTTCCTCACATCCTTACCAGTATTTGTTGTTTGACTTCTTGAGGATTGTCATTCTGATTGGAGTTAGGTGCAATCTCAGTGTAGTTTGGATTTGCATCTCTCTGACTGCTAATGATGTTAAACATTTTTTTCATATATTTATTGGCCATTTGAATTTCTTCTTTTGTGAAGTGTCTAGTTCAAATGCCCATTTATTGATTAGGCTATTTTTTAGTGTTAAGTTTTTAAGGCTCTTTATTAGTCCTCTAAGATCTTCCATTCTGTAGACTTTCTTTAGACTCCTGATGGTTTCCTCTGAAAGCAGATACATTTTAGTTAAATGCCATCCCATTTATTAATTCAAGTATCCTGAGCTCATGGAGTTTTATTGAGGAAGTTTCTATCTGTGTCTATATGTTGGAGTGTTGGACCTATGCCCTCCTCTAGTAATTTCAAAGTCTAATTTCTAGGTTTTTGATAAATCTTGAGTTGACTCTTGGGCAGGGTGAGAGGTAGGGATTTAATTCCATTTTTTCTACAAATGGATAACAAGTTTTCACAACACTATTTGTTGAAAAGGCTATCTTAGTGGAATGCAAACAAGAACATTACAAATCATTTTAGAAAAGTCTGTGCCCCAAGTCAGATAAAATGCCCATTTCTAACTAGTAATATCCCTGGGCTAACGACAAAGATCAGTCATTTTCTTGTCAGTCCTAGGATTCAGTCCTGATTTGAGATATCAAATACAAAACTGAATTTAACTGTAGTCCAAGTGCTTAAAGATTTAACAGGCTTGTAGATATGAAAGTATTCTAAATAAATAATTATGAGTTTAATAAATCATATAGTTCTGTCTGAATTTATAAGCAATTCTTCCCCAAGGAACCAAGAAGTAAGATAAGCTAACTGGTAATAAAATGATTTAATGTTATAGAAATTGTAATAAAATATAAAAACTGAAAATTTACAATTATTTTAATATTATTTAGTTACCAATATACTGTTTACCATCTATCTAGGTTAAAAAAAGGCCTCCGAAAGAAAAGAGAATATAAACAGTAAATAAAGAATTGCGTATGTAGAGAAGTAAAACTGTTGGTAGCTGTACTACTCCCTGTTTGTAATAATCCAATATACTTTAAATAGTTCATAGAATATTCATATCATGAAAGTAGTATTTATATATAAAATATGTTTACCAAGAATATATTATGGCATGGAAAAATTCTCACAACATGAAAATAAAAATACCCTGGTGAAATTTTATGTACATTACTATCTTGATACATGGACATACTTATAGAAAACACAAGACTAAGGAAATATGTACATTTAAATAGTAGAATTGATTTACTCTGTGTGGTTAGTTAGTGAACCTTTCTTATTTTCATACTTTTGCAAATAAACTCTACTGTTGCAATCAGTATAAAATTATAAATATGTTTTAATACATAAGCTAAATCTGAAGAATAAATGTAATTTCGGGCATGTAGGAGAGAAGCATGCATCTTTCCATACCCAAAATCATATCACCTGGGTCAGTGCATACATACAAGGCTATTTCTCTTTCAGTTTTGAACTTGTGCTAGTTGGTATCTCCTAAAATATAGCAGCACTAGCAGAACCTAAACTAACTTTTATTATCAACAACAACAGAAAGATTTGTATTTCCTTCTCTATGTGTCTTTCCTTAAGTAATGATTATATTCCTGAGACACATGTATATACATCACAGTGACTGGTATGAATAGATCTTTAGTTGTATACCTATCATGTGCCAAATACTGTGTAGATGCTTTCCAAATATAATTTCCCTTAATCTACACAACTAAGCAAGTTAGGTACCATGCTTCATGGCTTAAAAGAGCAAACTGAGACTCAAGGAAGTCCATTGATTTTGTCAAGGAAGTTAATAAAGTTTAAGAATGTCTCAGCTGTATCACAAACTCACTATGCTCTATGTACAATCTGTGTTTCTTCCATTATATCCTTTTGGCCTAAGGTTTGCTGCCCAACTTTTGGATCATGGTTTCTTCATCTTTAATGTAAAGGATTTTGTGTAGATCACAAAATTTTGAAAAACAGGACTCTTCAATTTTTTACATTTTATGAATTTAAAATTACAACTGAACTCACGGATGTTATGAGGATTGTATACAAATGCGTGATAAAAAGAGAAAATTGTGAAACAGAGTCAAGGTGTTCTTTTATTAAATGAAATCTCATTTTCTCATCGAGTCACATACAATTTCAGAGCTGCTTTATCATCCCAGCTGGCAGGTCCTCAACAGACAGTTGCTCCTAAAGGTTTCACTCAGGATTGGATTCTCTTATATAGATAAGCAAATGAATGCACAGATACTCTGTGTGTTTAGATGTGTGTGTATTGAGATGTGAAATACTTTCGAAAATTAAACAATTTTTTTTAATGTGAATAGTCACATCTAACTGAATTTTCATATATGACTTGTTTTTTGTTGTTTTCTAAATGGGGCCTGCTTGGAGTAGCATGGAGTACAAATGGAGAAATCAGCCTGAAGTAAATGAAATGTTACTTCACTCTGTCAAGATTCTTCAATTTATTTTTTAAGTATTATCATTGGCCTAGTACTATGAAGAATCTACATTCACTTTGTGTTTCTGTCTGGAATTTGAAGCAGATTTTCAATGAGTTAATTAAAAAGGAATATCCTTTTCAGCTATTCCCTACCCTTCCCCAAACTCAGCCTCCCACAATGTTAACCAAATTGTAGAACACCAAAAGCCTTTCACTACCGAATTTCTTATGCTAATTGGGCACAGAATGCTTTCTTGCCTGTGTAAATGGCTTACATATGCAATAAATTCAGTAAGTTTAAATTAAAGAACATGTATACAAATATAAGGAAAGAGTTTCTTGCATTGAAACTATATTTCTTATTAAAAATATTATGTATGTATGTATGTATGTGGATGTATGTTTATGTATATATGTATGTGTATGTAATATATATGTATGTATATATATATATGTTACATGCATTCAGAATAAACATGACTTACATGTTTACATATATTTTGGTGGAGGTTCATGAACAGGCAGGGGATGTTTAATGGCATTGTAAGAATAATCACTTTGATCGGCTCATATATTTAAATGGTGTAATAATGTTTACTATGAAAGTTTTAAAAAACTGAAGAAAGATCCTGACAAGAAGGTTCAACATGGGCAGTTGAAAGTAAGTAACCTCTTAAATATCAATTCAAAGACATGGAGGGCTCTGGCACATGTTCTCTGTTAAGTTAATATGGACTTTATTAGTGATATTTCAGGTATGTTTAAATCATGTGATGATGCTTTCTTCTGTTTAGCTTTTAAATCAACATAATTGCAAGTTAACAAAAGTTAGAATGTTTTTTATTTCACTTCTTTTCTCCCTGCTGCTAAAAGTAATAGTTTAGAGAAAACAAACTCAGGAGTAAATACTTATATTCCTAAATATATATAGTATTGAATGAAACACACTGAGAATTTGAGATAAAATATTTATATAATCTATTGATCCATACTGTCTATATTTATGAGAAAAAATAGTGGTTTATCCTTATAAAAGGCTTCCATTCTTACATGGGATATTCTTTCTGCTAACATCTACAAATTTTGTTTTTCATATACAGGAATGCTGAACTTTTCTAGAATTTGGTTTTAAGACTAAGAATGGAAGGTTCTCTTCTTTTGGTCGTTGTATAAACTGTTTTCATCTTTTTAATCCACAAAATTCAAGTATTGTGGAATGAGAGTACTTTGTATAAATCCATATTAAAATAGTCAACATATTCAAAATTATAAAGTCAGTAACAACAATTGAGGATAAATATGGCCAAGCTGGTATCTTTCGTAAAATGAATCATAAAAAAGTCAGTTATGTGTTGGGAAGGTATTATTGTTGGTTTCACTGTAATGACCTAGAGGGGCTCTGTTTCATCTTAAGTCATCACGTCCTCAAAAAAGTAAAATGAAAGTAAGCAGAAAAATAAAACTAAAAGGTTTTGACACCCTTGGATAATTGCAGTTTTTAAATTGGATTTGATTATTCACCTTACTTATATGTATATATTTTTATATATAACTACATATGTCTATATACATATAGTTTTTTAATCTAATGTATTAAATTGGGAGAAAACATTATAGAAAGTAAGAGTTGTTTGGATTTTGTGGCCTCCTTTGGGATAACAATATATTAACTAGCTTATTTTAAATTCCTTTTCAGAGGTAAACAGCTTACCTTTCTTAGGAAATGAATCCAGTATGTTTCAGAAGCCCTGAAACCATAGTCAGTGTTTTCCTACCTGTGCAGTATTAATCACAATATCATAATTATGGTACTGTTGTGTTAACTGCAGTAATTGTATTAAAATTGCATCTAATTACATTTTTATGTATATACCAATATACCACAATGAAGCATCACCATTCTGTATAAATAATATTCACCAATAAAAATTTCATTATAAGTTAATTATAAGTTACCAAATGAAAAGTTAATCTTTTTGGTTAGTCTGATTTGTTTTAATAACAATGACTTTAATAATATATTGACTACTGTGAGGAAATCTGAAAAATCCTTCTTGGGTTACAACATACAGTCCAACCACTATTTTAGGAGATGCTCTTTTCTTTTATTTTAGGACAGGTGCTCTGTAATAAAGGATGCTTGAAATTCACCTGAGTAACCAACTTTGTGAGCTCAAAGCTACTTCACTTCTTACAGTAGTATTCATAGGTAAGATTCATACCTAGTAGTAATGATAGAAATGTCCTGGAATGTTTAAGATCCCATCTTGCTGACATTATTAGCAGCAAAGTGCATAGCATAACTTGAGATAGAGGATAAAATAATTCCTATAGTTGAGTTCCATGTGTGAAATAGATTTATGAAACCCCACTGATTATGATTTTCTCCAAGGACTTCAATCTCTATAATAATTCACCTGGAGGACCTATTAGCACTGCAATGGTTTTTTTTTTTTTTTTTTTTTTTTTTTTTTGCGGTACTGGGGATTGAACCCAGGGGCATTCTACCTCCGAGCTATACCCCCAGCCCTATTTTTTATTCTTTATTTTGAAACCGGGTCTCACACTAAGTTGCGGAGTGCCTCACTAGGTAGCTGAGGCTGGCCGCGAACCCGGATCCTCCGGTCTCAGCCTCCCGAATGCTGGGATTACAAGCGTGCGCCACCACGCCCGGCTCAGCACTGCAATGGTTTGTAAGAGCAACTTATATATAGTAAAGTTTTGCTGTGCAGATAATTGTAGTTATTAACTTACATGTCACACTTGAGTTTGTTGATAGAGCTAAATGGTCACGTCTCTGCTACTTGTCTCCTGATCCTCCCCAATTTTGCAATAGCTTCTGTAAAATAATCTTTGTTATAAACAAAAGAAAGATGATCCATTATTTTGGTTTATCTTCTATACCTCTCCATCTCCCTTAAGGTTACTATATGTCACACACACAGTAAGTATGTATACTCATAAGTACGTACAATATGTTTCTTTGTGTGTGGTACTAGGGATTGAACCCAGGGCATTCTAACTCTGAGCCACTCCTCAAGACCTTTTTACTTTGTATTTTGAAACAGGTTTTCTCACTAGGTTGCTGAGGGTCTTGCTAAGGTACTGAGGCTGGTCTCGATCTTGATATCCTCCTTCTCAGCTTCTCAAGTACTAAGATTACAGCCATGCACTACCACACCTGGTTAGACTACTTTTTTAAGATATATCATCATTATCATTTTTTTCTGTTGATTTTGAACTTGTTGGTAAAAAACATTGATCATTAGGCAAATAAAAATCCAATTATCTTTGATTCTAAATAGAAAATTATATATAATATTATGTTGCTTATATAACACTTGGGAAAAGGTGATTTGTTTGTTTGTTGGTTGGTTGGCTGATTGGTTTTGACACTGCAGATTGAACCCAGATGCATTCTACCTCTGAGCTACACCCCTACTCCTTTTTATTTATTGCTTCGAAGTATGGTCTTGCTAAGTTGCTAAGGGTCTGGCCAAATTGTTGAGGTTGGTCTTCAACCTGTGATCCTCCTGTCTCAGCCTCCCAGGTACTGGCATTACAGGCCTGAGCCGCTGCTCCTGACTAAGTAATCTTACTTCAATACTACAGCACCTGATCTCTTGAACTGAGTTCAGTCAAAGATCATTATTTCTGCTATAAATGAATCACCAGTTTTCACAAAAAATACAAAATTATAAAAATGTAAAGATCATAGTCTAAAGTATTTAACAATTCAACCTCTCTACTTATGCTCATACTTTTCCATCCATCCATATCACCTTCAGCTTTCTTATGTAGATTATGCCCATCACTCAAGCTCAAATTCCACTTATCCCCTGAGTTATTTTAGATTATTCTGCTTTAAAATATTCTTTTGGAGAAGTTGTCAACATATTTGCCATGTGGTGCCTTACCATTTATCTATTGATAAGTTCTATCGAACTATTAATTTAAATTCTATGTTATGTAACATTTCACTCACTTATGTTTTTTTTTCTCCCCATTACACTGTACACTCTTTTTAAAAAGGGATTAATATTTACTTATGTGATTTAGTAGTGAGATGTTAGTATTTATGGGATGCTTACTAATTGCCAGGCATTATACTCATTTAAAATTTGTTATATACTTCATATACTTAGTGTATCATTGGAGGTATTACATATCTATATTAATATAGGATACTGTTTAAAAGTCAGTATTTAAAGCCAGACATACATATGCTGGCACAAATGCTGGCCTGGAGGTTTATTTGATCAGGTTATTTATAGCTATAGATATACTAAATTGCATGAGGCAAAATAAGAAATTATTGACAAAAACTAACAAAAAACACTCTACAAGATTAATATGTAGTAACTATTTATTAAAAATAATTGTATTTAATCCAATGCAAGAACTCGGGATTATAACTCCAAACACTGACTTTACATTAGAGGGGTTGCGTTTATAAGATGGAGATACAATTCTCAACTCTGCAACATATTTTAAAACATGAATTTTGAATGTCAGCTTTTATATACCAGTATGTCTTTTTCTCATACATATTTGCATTTTAAAAATAACTATTATGATTCCTCCTCAAATATAACATTATTGCCATTAATATGGTTTCTGAGCTCTAGTTTAAATGCTCATTGGATTTCAAGACACTCTGGCAGTAGTATTTCAAAAAACTATGCTCACCAACATCACTGAGTGAGTCCTGGAAAGGACAAGTACAAGTTTCTGAAAGAGGCATAGAGATGACCAAATTACTTAGCAAAATTACAGATAAAAAAAATAGCATGCTTCTTATTTCCCTAAAGTATCACCACCAGATGTATGGAGCATAAGACTAGGCTACATTTCAGAAATATGTGTATAATGTGTGCATGAGATAGAGAGACAGAGGTAGAGATAGACACAGAGACACACACAGAGACACTTTCACACAGTTCACTTTACTATATAATGACTTGGCTTTCACCTATGGGGACAAGTGACACTTGAGTATTTCTGGTCACTTGTCAGATCAAAGAGAAGGAAAACAACACAGAGACTGAAATGTCAAACGTCTGCTTTTCCCCTTCACATATGTATTTCAAAACAAAAACAGGATTTTCAAAATAGGGGAAGTTGGTGAGTTTCATGTGTGCTGCAGCTACCCTGTTTCAGGCTTGTGTTTAGATTGGATCCAAATGCTTCACTGACAGACGTGGGGCACATCCAAATAGTTGCTTCTGGTTAAAGTTATTTACACTGAAGTTTGACCTACAAGGGAAACAGAGCAGCTAAGTGGGCTGGGTAATACTATCAGACAGCTCTACTTTACTCCAGATCATTTAGATTAAAAAACCTTTCTGATAACTTCAAAGCCTCTTTCCCCCAGCATGTATGCTAGTGCTAGTTTCCATGAAAATAGGAATTTGAAACCTAGACAGTTTTTATCAAAATATCAGGAAACAGAACCTTAGCATTTGGTCTTTGTCTCAAAAGCCTTCAAAAAAAAATTGGCATCAGACCTTTATCTATTGTATTTATAGACCAGCTACATTAATCAATGAAAAAAAAAAGAATTGTTATTGTACCCCCTAAGGTCAGTTGGTCAGTTTTTAAGAATTTTGGAATCAGAATGCAGGAAGGAAGGATTTTATTCAGCCAGCATATGTGTGCTCATCAAGTATGAATACGCTTATATAACATGCATTTTAATGTATGTGTTTGTCACCACTCCCTTATACACTGTGGTCCAGGAAGAGTCCAGATTGTAAGAACATTCTCTCAGTTCCTCCTGGTTTGACTTACAGACAAAATCTGAGTTAACTGTAAGTTTTAATTTGTAATATTTTAACAAAACTTTCAGGAAGGCATGGTAATGAATGGGAAATAAATTATTTTTTTAGCCATTGATGTAACAGTGGATTTTAGAAGAAAGCTTCCCTAAGCATGAGACTTTAAAAGAAAATATTATTGAAACCTATATCTCAATATAATATGTCATCCAAGCACGTTAAGAAGGGAAAGATTTTTTAAAAATAATATTCAATACAACAATTTCCTAGGGTGTGAAAAGAATTATCCTCTTGCAGTTGAACTATAACAGAAGACCTTTTTTTTCTATTCATCCTCCACCTCCTTTTATAGTAATATTATTTTCCTTATTATTCAAGTTTAAAAAAGACAGCCTTCTATTTTGAAGGACAGACCTTTCCAACATACACACACACACACACACACACACACACACACACTACACACTATTGCAAAAACCCTTCATACCATTGTGCTAAATGTATGCCTTTTATGCCATACATGTGATTCAAATTCTTTGAAAAAAGTAAATGTATCTTAACAGTTGTCAATAACTATAATGAGTACCTCCTCACTGAAGACAAACGTATAATTTGGGAGTTGGAGATATGCTAATATTATAAACCATGATGTTCTTTTTCTTTACCTGTGTCAGCAATAACCTTTAAACTACAGCTGTGCCACTGATCTGGATTATTTCTCATTTTACTAAGAAAATTATTATTTATAGGCTCAAAAGAACTAATACTAATGTGAAGTTCAACCTGACACAAACAGGATCTTCATTAAATGTGATAAGTTGATACTAACTTTTTATTTGGGGTTTTGGGTGAGAAGCAAGTTTATTATAAATCTGAAACAAAAGAAAAGGACAAAATTTGTTTTTCATATGAGGCAGAGGGACATAACTAGAGGCAGAGGGATGACTCAATTCCAAGCCTAGTGTCCTTTTCTGCATACTGCAGTTGTCTGACATGCATGCCTAGAGAATGGCTTAGGAGTGAAAACAGTCTTTGCTTGAGAAAATAAAATACTGCACTGATTTCTTACTAAAAAGTATAAAGTCAAGACAGAATGATCAATGCAAACGGCACTAAAGAAACATTTGAAACAAAAATTTTTTTTTAAAATTTATTTCAGGAAGAATTACCAATCTTTGTCTACATAGAAAATTTAACTTCTTTCTTTTTTAAAACAGAGGATATCATAATACTAATGCTACTGGTCATTTGAGATATCCTTGATAAACCTGACAAAACTATACTTAATAGGAAATATAAAATTGTTTTCCCTTTCTTGTGTGCAGGGTTTTGAAGTGGGCAAAGATTTATATTTAGGAATTCTCTACATTGAGAAAAGCAAGGGAAGATACAACTTTATATTTTTCCTCTCTGAAGATCTAATTTGTTTCAGTGGCATACAGAGTAATGGATGGATTTATGTGCAAGAGTAGGAGAATATATTCATTTAATTTATAATTGCACATGTAGGGGCCCTTCATTGTACTAAAATCATAACTAAATAGTTACTCTATAAAGAAAGCCTTTTCCTCTCAAAGTTCCTGCTTACTATTAGGAGGAGGGGAAGTTTACAGTGTTTGATATCAAAACGTTAACATTGAATATATATATATGTGTATATGTATATATACACATACATAATCTTAGAATTTAGTGTTGTTTGATTTTTCTGTATATTCCTTAATATATTAATAAGGGAGAAATGTCATTTCTTTTTAAATTTGTAGATCTGGTATTATATATTTTCTTTCCTTATATGTATACTAACTGAACCCTTTAAAAATTTACTAGTCTGATTCACAACTTAAGAAGAGAAAGAGAGAGAGAGAGAGAGAGAGAGAGAGAGAGAGAGAGAGAGAGAGATTAAGTAGAAATGTAAATCTTTATTCTTCCACTCACTCATTCGAAAATATATTTGAACATCTCCAATGTCCATGGTACTGTTAGATGCTGTGTGAAATGCAAAGTTGAAAATCAGCATAATCTCTGGTCTGGAGGAAGCAAAAGTGCTATGATAAATATCAATAGTAAATAGTTAAATTTGATGAAATATTGGATATAAAAGCACTGTTTCGAAAGAATAAGCTATGAATACTAGATGAAAAGTTTGGATTTTATCTTGTAAGTAAAAGAAAAAGATGGAAGGTATTTGAATGTAGGATACGATCAAAATAGTGTCTTAGATATGTTACATTACATTAAAATAGGAGTAGAAGCAAAGGGGCCACTTAGGAGGAAATTGCAATGTAAGGCACCAGAATTACAATGGTGCTGTCAGTGTGCAAACAGTGAGAAAGAAAAAAAAAAAAAAAACAATAAATTTCAGCACTTGGTTCTGCAGTCGGGTGCAACCAGAGCCTGTGAGGAGGGGCTGGTGGCAGGACACGGAAGAGACTGAAACGGAAAGGTTTCTAAAGTTGTTAACCTTGAAAAACGGGGGAAATATTGTCACTAATAATAGCAATAGGAAATTCAGTGGTTCTATGAATGCATAGGGCTAGAGATGTGTTTTACTTTATGAGAATGGTCAATTTACGATATTGGTAAAAGTAAATACCAGGGACTTTGTAATGTGGCAATTCAATTTAACAACAGGAACCAGGCTAAGGGATTAGAAGTCTTGGGTCATATTCAGAGTCCTATCACTAGCCACTTCTCTGTGCCTCGCTTTCTCTGTCGTGGATTGAGTGTAGCCATACTTCTCTCACAAGGATATTCACTGAGAGGTGGAACAAGTGATTAGGCCTCCTCAGAAGGAAGTTAGACATAGAAATCCTAGCTTCATTATGTTCTGTTCAATAATAACCGACTCACAAGGAAACAATGGCAATGGTTGAAACATCTGAGAAGCGGTGCCTAGAGGAAACAGAATAAGATTCTTTTGTGAGGGGAAAAAAAACCCTCTGGTCTTTTGAAGAGGAAAGAAGGAAGAGTAAAATCAAAAGGGCCCCTTAGTGCCCTCTTGGTGATCTTGAGGTCTGAAATAGTTAATGCATGTCTCTAAGCACCTATTTTTCTTTTCATTCTTTAGGCTGGTTAACCCATAGAATATGGCTGAAATCATATTCAAGGGTACCTGGAGAAGGGGATGGGAATGAAAGGGAAAAATCTAATTAGATGATCTTTGTAAATAGACTTCTGTGAGGTCTGCTTGGATTCTTCCCCCACCCCATACAATTGTGCTTATCTGATTCTCTATAGGTAATCTCACTTTTAATTTTCTTAAATTGGTACAAAGAAAAAATGTATTAGTTTTTAGATTATTGTTCAAAATTTACATTAAATTAAAAATAAAAACAATCCTTTGGAAAAGTAAAAAAAACTATACAAGGAAAAATTAGCTACTAGAATTGGAGGTTTTTTCCACATTACTTTTACCATAAATTTATATTTAGCTCTGGATTTTTGACAAAGAAAAATAGGTTGACAAAAGTATATACTCAATCAAGAGAATAAATATGCTTATAGATGACCCAAAAGATGCTACTTTAATTGGAATATTCACTTTTTAACTAGATCTCTGATTAAACTCACACCCTGTCTTTAACACAGGATCACTAAAGAATCATATCAAGTCATTTAGAATCATTAGAGTTCACTGAAATACAGAAAAATCCTAAAAGAAAATATGATTTATGAATATACACTGTCAAATAAAAGTGATTGAGAAATTCACATGAGCACGGTGTTCTTAACTTTTTGTTTTTCATGGTTCAGAGGAGGAAACTAGAGGATGGCAACTTATATGTTCATGACTCATTTATCAGATCACAACCCAGTTTAAAATTCAAAAATAAATCTATAACATAAATTGAGGAAAACTGAAGCTTATTCACTTTAAAGACCAAAGGGGTTGAATATGATATATAAAAATTGAAATGGAAGACTTCCTGAAGAGCCAAGATAAGGAAACATATCAGAAAGTTTTCAATTGAAAGCATTAACATTAGTGTTAAAAATTAATTTGCACAAAGGAATAAAAAGGAGAAAATACACTAAAGAGTTTTAAAGTGCTAAATGCATGTTAGGAATGGAGATAGAAATCACTTGACAGCAACAAAAAGGTTTGTTTAGATGTAACAACTTTTTGTTTTCTTTTCTGGGCTTAGAAATAAGTAAGTTCATCACCCTCTTTCTTAGATAGTACATACAATAAATGCAAAATATGAAAATTTATACCATCTTTGAGAGAACATTTTAATTTGACCCTTTGCACTGGATTTGAAGAAGGGAATGTCATTCAGGTCATTGCTGCCATTGTTGAGACTCATTTTATAACCTAAACAAAAACATTTCCAACCAGGGGGCAGGCTCAGAAGGAAAGCTACTCTCTCTAAGACCTTGTTTCTCTTAGTTTGGCAGGAAATAGGTGGCATAGGAGAGAGATACAATCTCCCTTCAGGACAGGGCTGTATGATGAAATAACTTTTGCTTCTGTTTTCTTTGAGATTCCTAGCCTCCCATTTAAGTGTGTATTTCACATAGAATATTTGTTCCTTTTCTCTAATCCATGTTTCTCTCCTATTTCCAGCTGTGTCTCAATTTCAATTGAAGGACTACCTATTTGATCATAAGGAATTATTAGTTATTAGGTAACATTCTTACTGTAGGATAATATAAAAGTGGGATCAATTAAGCTATGAAAGGATGAGCTATGAGTTGTGCAGTTATTATTTGTGTCCCTTTCCTGCTATAAAGGTCATATTTCATAAGCTTAGATGGCTAGTGACTTAGCTCTATGCAAGACTGGTCCTGTTGAACATGATCTCCCTTGACCAGTGCAGATTGCCATGCTTATGGACAAAAGAGTTTAATAAAGTCCTGCTAACTTGAGGTGACTTGACTACAGACCTAAAAATTATAAATCTCCTTATCTTGGTTTAAGTTTCAGCATAGCACTTATATTTCTACCCACTTATATATATGAGCCTATGGTTATTTCTGCTGAAAGACATCATATGGTATGTACATGTATACACATAGCTTTCTTAATGGTCAGCACCCCTGGTTTCCTCTTTGGCATGTTTCTGGCTTAGTGACCACGTGGTGCACCCAGTCACTGAATTTGTCCCCATGCTTCTGGACAATGGCTCTACCGAAGCAAATGTTGTTTCTCTTAATTTTTCTTTTTTGGTCTTTTCTAGCATTCTGGGTTGAAATGTTTCAAAATTTTTTCCATTTTTTGCTACCTAAGTAGTTGAAAAGCAAAAATTAAAATGTGCTAAAGGATGCATTAATTTTTAAAAAATATGGTAAGATCAGTAGCGGCATTCAAATATTTCCCATAAGTTTTGAGAAAGTTGAGGAAAAAGAGATTCAGATCATGTTATTCAGATTCTGCTCTTTCTCTGTTTAGCTATTTGTCCATCTATCATCTAATCTACTATCCAATAAACTCTCCTCTTTCTAACATATAATGAGCCTGATGATTTAAATAGAAGTATCAAAGCTACTTTATGTGATCTTTTAAAGGCTATAAATACGTTTTTTTTTTCTGATCTTTACAAAGGAGTAAGGTAACATATCACTATTCAAGAAAATTCCTGATTTATCATTCCTTGCCTCTTCTAAACTTGCTTATCATATATCTAGAAAGCACTAAAATAAAAACCAAGAAGACATCTATATCTTGAAGCCTCAAGCCCTCCGAGAATTTCTGTATATATCGGAACTTTATTTGATACAAACGGATTTCTCGCAAAACACATCAAACCACATAGTAAAACAATGTCTAGATTTGGAGGAAATGCAAAAGGAATAAAGACAACAATGACAATTGGGATGAAACCCAATAAATAAATGATTTAACTGTCATCAAAATAGAGTATGTGTTTAGGGAATATGATTCCATCCAAATAGAGGAGGTTTGGCTTGGACTCCAACTGTCTGTATTTAGTCATTCTCTCCTTGGGTACACAAGGGGTAGTCAATCCAAATTACCCATCTTATACAGCTCTTTCCTTGTCCCCTGCTTTTTGTTTGCCTATTCATTCCTTGTACAAAGCCTAGCCTATAGAAGGAGTGGCTTGAGGGCGCCCGGAGGCATCTAACAACAATGGCTTTGAGTCCTCCATTTAACTCTTCAACTGATTAATATTCTGTGTAGCCAGAAGCCAGCCTGACTCAGGGCCTTGGCTTAAAGAGCAGATGGATTATGGCCACTGCTCCTCAATTGATTCATTATATAGGCCATTAATTTTCTTCTCACCAAAAACATCTGGCGTCTGATGCCTGGGGATAAACTGATAATAGCTGCAAGCAAGTTTAATAACAGGTTCATCTTCTATGATTGCAGGTTAAAACCACAGACAAGTTCACAAAGTATGTATTACAAATAAAAGGACACTGTATAAACTACTTGGTTTAGAAACATTCTTAGAGAAAGGATTCATTTTGCTTTGTTATTTTTCAATAAAAATCGATTCACTTTTTACCAGTCATTTTACATGAAGTAATTCATAGTAAAAAACTTCGCAAACTAATTGTTACCCTTCTTTCTGAGTCTAGGTGGTAAGATAGACAAATAACATTTTTAGATTACAGGATTGCTAATAATAGGTTGAATATGTTTCATTTTTATATCCCATGATATACTATTTTTATTGGCCAGATTTATTTTACTTTCAAATACTCATAAATCACATTTTGATCACTAGGCTCCTCCTTGCCAAATAGTTAAAGGGTGCCTACTGTATCATTATTAGCCAGTTCTTTTCCTTCCTCTGAGACTAAAATCTCCTTTTCTAGTGTATTGGTAGCTTACACTTAACAAACAAAAAAAAACAACTATCCTAGGAAAGCATTCCATTATAATTCATTTACAAACTTAGTATGAATGTGTTCACTTTCCTATAAGGGATTTTCAGTCAAAGTTGATATTTCATTATAGAATGAAAGGACTATAATAGTAAAGGAACTTAAGATTTAATTAAAGGAATAAAATATATGTGTGCAAACATGCATGAATTCACATACATGCATGTACATATTTTTGTGTAATTGGATACTTTCTGCCACCCCTGAAAACATACTTGCATATGTAGCTGTCTATTCTATCTCTGTGCCTAGCTGTCCACATTGGCTTCAGACAGGTGCTTGGCACCAACCTATAAGAAGGCAAATGCCCAGATTGGTTGCCAAAAACAAACAGTTGTGTGGGTGGGCCTAGCACGACATTCACAACAGGCATCTGGCCTGGACCATCCCTGTGGGCTATAGCTTCAACATGTTTCCTCCCACTATTCCTCTGTCCCATGCAATGCCTGCTGGAATGCTGCCCAAAGGTGAATTTGCTAAGAGGGGTGAATGAGCCTGCACTGATCAGCTTCAGGTTTGTAAACCAGCATGCCTCCCCCACCCCAACCTCCTAATTCATCAAAAGCTGTGAGTCAATGACAAGAGCCATTTACTAGACTAGTAAAGTCTCTATAGGAATGACTGGTTATTTTAAAGTATCTGAATTCCATGCACATAGAAAATTTATTTTAATTTAGTCAAAACCAAGTAAACTATTCCCTTGATTGTCTTTGAAAAGTGATGAATGGGGATGCCTGCCTCTCTCCTCTTATCACAGTTCCTCTTCTTTTCTTCCCTAACCTATTTTATTTTTGGTACTGGGAATTGAATCAGGGGCATTCTACCTCCAGCACTTTTATTTATTTATTTTTTTTGAAAGAGGGTCTCACTAAGTTGCTGAGGCTGTCCTTGAACCTGTGATCCTCCTGTCACAACCTCCCAAGAACTGGAATTACAGTCAAGTGTTGTCACACCTGGCTCCTAACCTATTTTTTGATAGACTTTTCAAGGAGAAAATATCACAGTATGTGCAAGCCTTTAGAATGCATGGTGCAAGGGAAGGATGAGAACTGCCCTGTCTTTCAGGACTAAAGTACAAAAAGAGACACAATAGGGGCCTTTAATGACTGGGGCAGCCAAGGGCCAATCTGATGCATAAATTAAATCAATTGGTTGTTAGGATAGTTTGACTAATTTCTTCTTCTATCTGCCTATCACTCAGCACACTATCCCAGTCCCCTACCACCACTTATGGAATTCCTAGAGAAGAGTGGTTCCCAGATTTAGACATTGTATAAATCAGCTTCAAGGAAAGATCATTGTACTAAAACAGGGCGGGTAACTTTTCATTCTGCCAAATAATTACATAATATATACCATCTTCTAATGCTGTGGGTTGATACACGAAAGGTTATTTAACACCAAAATAATGTAAGTAATGTAAAATAATGTAAAAGGGTTATCATCTCAGGGAAAATTGATTTAGTTTTATAATATTACTCACTTCATTGTTCATATTTTTATTAATTGGCTGTGACACAAGTTTTTGGCACCTGGATGAGGATTGGCATTTAGGAAGCAGTGATGGAGACATTATCTGGATTCATAGTGGGCAGATCAACATAGGTCGTGGAATCTATATTCGTATTTCTATACACTGCTTGCTTAAAAGTACTTTATTGGCTGTTGAATTCTAAAAGACTTATGCCATTGTGATTAAAAAGAATGACTTCCCTCATGGATAAAATAGATCTAAGTGTTCTGTGGTTTGAGGAGTACTACAAAAATATCTATCCTAAATATGTTTTGTTTTAATTTATCATATTCCATTAAGAATTCATAGCTTTGTGCTGACAATAAATATTTTGTAAATATATATGCATATATATGTAAACTTTATTCTACAATATAAATTATTATAAGTTTGTTTTATTTTATTTTTGTTACTAGGGATTAGAGCCAGGAGTATTCTACCTCTGTGATACACCTCAAGCATGACTGATTGATTGATTGATTGAAACAAGGTCTTACCAAGTTGCAGAGGGTTTTGTTAAGTTGCTGAGGCTGGTCTTGAACCTGCAATCCTCCTGTTTCAGCCTCCCAAGTACTAGTATTACAAGGGCAAACCACCACACTGGCCAGTTTCTTGTTCTTTTATGTCAAATATTTCCCTTCTCAAAATTACCTCCACCAAAGGAACTGAAAAAACTGTTTTAAAGTTCTGAGTATGAGTTTGAAGTGCTTAAAAGGAATTCCAAAAGATGGAAGAGAGGAGAATGTCAATGTGAATCTCCGTAATATATTAATGTTTATCCAGATGTGGTGGCTCATGTCTGTCAACCCAGTACTTGAAAGGCTGAGACAGGAGAATTTCAGGTTCAAGGCAAGCCTCAGCAATTTAGTGAGGTCTCTCAGCAACTGAACAAGGCCCTGTTTCAAAATAAAAAGTAAAAGCCGGGCGTGGTGGCGCACGCTTGTAATCCCAGCATTTGGGAGGCTGAGACAGGAGGATCCGGGTTCACAGCCAGCCTCAGCTACTTAGTGAGGCCCTCCGCAACTCAGTGAGACCCTGTTTCAAAATAAAGAATAAAAAAATAGGGCTAGGGGTGTAGCTCAGAGGTAGAACGCCCCTGAGTTCAATCCCCAGTACCGCAAAAAAATAAAAAATAATAAAATAATAAAATATGGCTGGGATCTAGCTTAGAGGTAGAATGTCTCTGGGATTAGCCTCCAGTACCATATATACATATAAATATTTTTCTAGGCATCTAGAAAGAAAAGTATAGGAGATAGCAGAAGTGGGCAAGCTCTAATATCAATCGTATTTTGCCTAGGATATTAAAACTGTAGACCAACTATTAAATTCCCAATTTTATAGTTTCTACTTCTTTTTTTTTTGTATGCCCCATTGAACTGAATATGTGATTATAATGAAGAATATTTGTCATAGTAAAACAATGGTTCTCAAGCTGGGCGTGGTGGCGCATGCTTGTAATCTCAGTACTTGGGAGGTTGAGACAAGAGGATTGCAGATTTGCTGACAGCTTCAGCAAGTACTGAGACTCATCAACCTAGCAAGACCCTGTTTCCAAATAAGAATAAAATCAGGCTGGGGATGTAGCTCGAAGGTAAAGTGTTTCTGGGTTCAATCTCCAGTAACACACACACACACACACACACACACACAAAAAAAATGGTTCTCTACCCAGAATGTAAGGAGTTATGCACAGCCAATAGTAGTCCTTATTAATGTACCTAGTTGGGAATCCATCTGCCATTGAATAGAATAACTCTCTAACATACCTAAATCCTTCTGTGTATCATATTACTTTCTATTTTATGGGACATATACTAGGCGTGATACTTCCTCTGAAATGGAAGTATTATTCTTGTTGAGTCTAATCTATATTAGCTACACTGGAAAGTAGGAGCTTATATAACTATCCGTCTTGTTCCATCTTGAAATTTCATCACACATATTACTTTGAAAAAATCACCAATTGCTGAGATGAGAAACATTCTGCTAGTGAGCTACATTCTAGTCTATTTATTTATTTATTTATTTATTTATTTATTTATTTTGAGAAGAGTTTCTCTATGTTGCTGAAGCTGGCCTTGAACTTGCAATCTTCCTGCCTCAAGCCTCCTAAATTGCTGGGATTACTGGTGTGCACCAATGGCCTGACTGGGCTTCTCTTAATACATTACTGAATCTAATCAATATCTCATATATGATTGATTGTCGATATATGTCTTTTACATATGATGAAAATGAAGATTACACTCAGTTTGTCTTATATCATTCTCTACTCAACTGGGAAGAAAAAATAATAGCCCATCTGCTATGTGGTGCAATAGTTAAATACTTAGTTAACATTAACTTAGTTAACGTTTACTTAGTTAACGTTTACTTAGTACAAAATGAAAACATGTTCATCATGTAGTTCCTTCAGACTCACCAAATTTTGCTGTACAATCTAGGGAAAAGAAAAGAAAAGTGCCACTTCTGGATGAAGATAATTTTGTCTTGAGAATATGGAAAGTAACATGGTAAAGCAAAACCTTTAAGTGTTATCTTATTCTCAAACTACCTTCCATGGGCTTCATCATCCTTCACTGTATTCTAAGGATTTTGGATGAGCTATTAATTCCCAATCACAAATGCAAGGTAATTTTCAAAAAGTACCCTTCTTTCTGGAATCAAATTAGCATAAATACATATTATAGAATTTAACTTATTGGTCAAATATAAGATTGCCAGATAAAATATGAGACATTTTGTACTTTCATGTACCAATTCTGGCAACCATAAAACTGGGAACTATGTGGCAGCATATAATACTGCTTAAACTAGCCGGGCGTGGTGGCGCACGCTTGTAATCCCAGCATTCGGGAGGCTGAGACCAGAGGATCCGGGTTCGCGGCCAGCCTCAGCTACTTAGCAAGGCACTCCGCAACTTAGTGAGACTCGGTTTCAAAATAAAGAATAAAAAAAATAGGGCTGGGGGTGTAGCTCAGAGGTAGAATGCCCCTGAATTCAATCCCCAATACCGAAAAAAAAAAAAAAAAAGAATACTGCTTAAACTGACAGATAATGGTAATACCCTAGTTGTAGTTGCATAATCTTTGTAAAATCACTTAACCTTTGCTAAGATTCTGTGTGTGCAACTGTATGTGAGTATGATAATATTTTGTTCATTGTGTTTTCTGGAAATAAATTAGATCATCCATGAAAATTGGTTAGTACAAAGCTGAACAACTATTGTTATTGTTTTCTTTTCAAGGAGTATGCTTGCCTCATAACAACTAGTTTAGAAAGATATTCCAAACATAACAATTACTATAACCCTGAAATTATAGGAAGCAAAAATGAAGGACTTTAAGAGAGAGTTCGGGGAGCTCTGTTCACTCTCAGGAAGGCTCTGCTAACTGCCCAAGTTTCTGAGAATTAAGTTAATATAGGAGTATTTGGTCAGTCTTGAGAGGAGCTTTCTTCAAACATTTGAAGTAGTCAGAATTATGTAATTATATCTTTCTAATACTCAATTTCAATTTATATTCTGATAGCTATGTTGCCATATTTGCATGAGCTTTTTTCCCCCTTAAAAACGCAATACAATTCTCTAGAATTAGGCATGCTCTCTTCTCTACAAGAATAATGCACTCCCGTGTTTCTCAACACTCTCCTTCATTAACCCATATATACTTGATAGCTCAGCCTCCAATTACAAAGTACCTGAGTAGGTGAATTAAACAATAAGGGATTTATTTTATCACAGTTCTTGAAGCTAGAAGTCCAAGATCAAGGTGTCCACAGGTTTTGTTTCTCCTGAGGCCTCTCTCCTTGGGTTGCAGATGACCACCTTCTCATTAGGTCCTCACATGGATTTGGATTTTGTGTACATACATGTCCCTGATGTCTCCATTTCCTCTTTATAAGCACAGCAGTCAGACTAGATGAGGGCCCACTAACAGCCTTGTTTTAATTTAATCACCTCTTTAAAGGCCATATCACCAAATAAAGTCACATTCTGAGATACAGGGAGTTAGGGTTTCAGCATATGCTTTTGAAAGTTGACGTAATTCAGCCCCTAATAACCACCCAAAGTACCATTCATCGGTATGTGGTTACTATTGCTTTACATTGCTCAGAAGATAAATACATAATTTAGATGTAGAGGGTTATTTAGGTTCTTGGCAAAAACAGGTGTCAATCTCCCCCAAACACAATGCTGGTTACTCCTGCATGGAAATATACAGTAGGCTGAAAATTAATACCAGAATAAAAAGCCCACATTTTATTTGTTATAAAATGACACGGGCAAGTCCTATTCTTTTATTTATTTAAAAAATAGAAAGAAATGGATGGACAAGTTAAGCTATTTTTCTAAGGTAACACACTTGCTTTGAGGCCCAGCTAGGCTAGAATCTGAGCCCCTTGGCATTCAGTCCTATCTTTTTTCGATGCTCACTCATGATTTCACTATTATGAGAAGCTCAATCCCTAAGAACTAAAAATCTTAGCAGATGATCTCATTCTACATTCATGCAAGTTTAAGGCAGAGAGTGGGTATATATGATTTTCCCATGGCCACACAGTCCCTGAGGGAACTCAAATGTATTTTTGGAGCTTGTCTTCCTTTTGGAGAAAAAAATGGATTGTTTTCCTCCAAATAAAAATACAATAAAGCAGTGATGTTTCTTTGGTTTAATGTAAAATCTTAATTCATTACTTTGCTTGGTCTCCATGTCAGAGTCATAAAAATTCGTGGTATGTAATTCAAGCACTATGAAAAGTACCAGCTTGAAAACTCAATACATGAAAGGTTTGTAGTACCAATATTATATGGGCTGATGCTTTTTTATTTTGAGGTGATGAAGACTGAACTCAGGGGCACTCACCACTGAGCAATGCCCCTAACCCTTTTTATTTTTTAATTTTGAGACAGGGTCTTGCTATTACCAAGAGCTGGCCTCAAACCTGTAATCCTCCTGTCTCAGCCTCCTGAGTATCTGGGATTACAGGAGTGGGGAACCATGCTAGACTTCTGATAGATTTCTTTAAGACTTGCTCTTCATTGAGAGATTCCTATTAGAGTCACTAATTGGTAGATTAATTTTTCCAAATAAAATATCTAAAACAAATTGAAATTAGATCACAATGAAAACAATCATCATGGTCCTACCACTTTCACTATACCTATAAAATTGCCCAGAAAGCTGGCATAAACAGATTATAATTACCATTACTAAATTGTTGCCTATGTTAAAATATGCTATTAAATGTTAATAATTAATAAAATGAAGCAGATAAATGTATCATTTTAGTGCATATAGGCAGGAGGCAGAAATATTGCTGTTAACCTCAATGTGTTATTATTTATTCTTGGGTCTTGAGTAAACAGACATATGCAGATGTGCATGCACATGTGTACATACACACAAATACATTCTTGTTGTCATTCATTAAAATACATTCATTAAAGAACAAATGCATTTGCATTTAGAATGTAGTAGACAGAGTGACAATACTTGGGATTCAGTAGTAGCCTTCGGGAACCTATAATTGGAAACGATGTAGATAAGCAAAATTCTCTGTTAGAAATTATAAACAAGAGCATATTTTTCTGAGAGTATGTGATTTGTGCAGTTCTTAATAGTGTTGGGAAAGGGTGCACTAGAGTACTAAAAGATTCTATCATAAGGAAGATGTAGACTTGTACTTGGCTAAAACTTGGTCAATTTTACCAAAATGTTCTCAGAGATCTCTTTATAAATATAGTGGATTATTTTTCTCAATGCAATCAAATATATAGGTGTTTTAGAAGAGACAGAAGCTGGACTCGGTCATGCACATTTTTAATCCCAGTACTTGAAAAACTGAGACAGGAGGATCTCAGGCTTGAGGTCATCCTCAGCAACTTATTCAGACCCTGTTTCAAAATAAAAATGAAATAAAATAAAGCTAGGAACATAGCTCAGAGGTTGAATGCCCCTAGTTTCAATCCCCAATGACACAAAAAATTAGAAAAGATAGATCTCACTGTTTAATACTTTTAAACTAATGAAGCAAGAGATCATTTATGCTGGCAATATTCTATACTTTTGTTTGTTTGTTTCAACTTGAGCCAGAACTCCAATCTAAGTAGTATTTTTCTCTAGTGCCAGTATCTTGCATCAGTGATACAGAGGAAGAAACTGGATTAGAAGACAGTTGTGAGTTTTCACTCTAGCTCTATGGTTTACATGATAACTGATCTTTGGAAAATTTACTGAATCTGTGTTTCCCCTTATCTATACAATGATGATGACAATATCTATCCCATGGGACCATTGTTAAGAATGTGAAGTAAGATAGGTCTCAACTCTTATAAACAAGCTAGAAAATAGAAGAAAATCACATGAAAGGTAACTTTTCTGCCTTTCTGCTTAAATTATATTGGTCTCAGTACTGAAAAATTAAGACTAGACATGAAGTCTAGGTATAATTAACTCTGCTTCCTGAGGTCCAGGCCAATCCATGGGAGAAGTTCTTTTCTTTATCCAGGTTCTGCCCTATTCTATTCTTTCTTTTTTGTTTTACTGAATATTGAACCCAGAGCATTCTACTTCTGAGCTACCACATCAGCCCTATTCTTTTTAAAATTTTGCCACAAGGTCTCACTAAGTTGTGGAGGGCCTTGCTAAATTGCTGAGGCTGGCCATGAACCTGCAATCTTCCTCTCTCGGTTCCCCAAGTATGGGGATTACAAACATGCTCCAACACGCCCAGCTTCTGCCAGTTATTTCATATTGTGCATGTGCACACACATGAATATGCACAATATTTCTGTCTTTTCATTGTAAGTTAAAGTTCTAAAAATAGCTTAAAAGATATAAATTACCTTCAGAAAGAGTAAAGAGTAAGTCTTTAAGTAGAAAGGAAAAGTTATGGTTAAGCACCACTCATTTTCTAAAAAATAACACAACCCTCAGTATCCCACCTGTGAGCAAGCTCACATCAGATAAACGGCAATAAATTTTAGAGCTAGAAGTCAGCACTATTTCATGGCAGGCTATTGCAAACATTTGTAAGGACCAAAGATCAAATTTTCAGTTGCAGTTTCATTAGGGGCAAAACGCACTGTTTGACTTCTTGCTTTAATAATAACTAGCCTCTCTTCCCCTAGACATCATTACTGTTAAAGATTTGGTAGCAAATAGAAAGCTTTAACAAAGGTTCCATTAAATCAAAGAGCAATAAACAAACAGAATGAATTGACTCATCAGAGTCATGAAATGTGTCTCATCTCTCACTCTCTTCTTCTGTGCTCCTGCACTGGTGCAGTACTTAGGTATAAACCAATTGATCAGTAGGGAGCTGTTACCTTAATTATAAAATGAAACAACTTTGCTAATGTAGTTTAAAAGCCTTGTTGGTTCATATGCCAGACGTGGAGTTCAGAATGGGCTCCAAATACTAATACTTAGAGAGGCTGCTGCTGTCTGATTGTGATGTGGAAGCTTGAAAGAGAATACACCCTACTGAATTGAGCACCCTGGTTTTATTCTTGCATTTTATTTATTTATTTGAAACCTTTGCCTTTGCCCTTGGGGTAGAGATAAAATGCTAACAATCCCTGGGTCCTAAGCAGCATGCACTTTTGAATAGTTCATTCATGGGGAACCATTTGTTTGAGAAGGCTTTTTGTCTTATTATTGGCCATCTCCGTTAGAGCTCAGGCAGAGATGTGATGAGCCTTGCAGGAAAAATTAAAGAAGATGTAAACAGTAAATGCAGACATTTTGCAACATAGCTAAAAATAAATTGCACTACAGGCAATTATGCAAGTTTTACTGGATACATTAAAAAGACATTAAATGCACAGCTGTTTTAAGTGTCTTTTAAGCTGATAAATTAACTGTCTAATAAATTGTAAGATTTGTCAGCTAATAATGCTATTTTATCTGCTTTAACATATGCCTTCCTAGTTCATGAAGCATTATTGTAAGTGCCAAAAGGAGATAATGTGCATTTTACAGTGTTATGTCTTAAGTGGAATGGATCATTGGCCATGAAGAAGTGTGTTAATAAATCTCCTAGGCTTTGTTAATTGCACTCAATGAAGTGTCACTGTTAAAACACAAAAGATGTGATAGAGAAAGCTGAACATAATGTCTTTCAGTTTTACAATTAACAGTTCACTAGGCAAATCGACCAAAAAGACCATAATTTGTTGAAGCCTTATTAACTTACATTTTCCTAGTCAAGGTCATAATTGTGGATGGCTTAAAGCTATCTTTTAATGCTCATCGTGAAGAGGAACCTTGCGGGGGAGAAGTAATGTTTTTCCTCCGAGTGGCACAAGATGACTTCCAGGTTAAGAGAAATAAAGAAGCACTGTATCAAACAACAGTCTTTCAGAATTACCACCAAGCATGTGTGTTTGTCTTTGATTTAAAAAATATCATTTTGAATTGCTTGTCCCAAAATAGTAAGTGGAGGAGAATAGTTCATGCACTATGAAATTAAAAGATATTACTTCAGAGAGGCCAGCAAGTATAAGCTCCTGGCAATTAAAAATAATAAGAAAATAAAAATTTTATTTTTTGTGAAGTCAGTGCATTGTTTCCTCTTGAACTCAGACAATAGGCACCTGCATACTCAATGGAAAACTCAACGTTTAAATCTCTTTCTCTTAAGTTTTGAGAAACTTTCAATAAGACAGATTGTTTACATATTAGAGCAAGAACTGTTTTCTTTTCCCTTTACTGTTGAGAATGTACCCTTGATCAAATGCCTGTCAGTTTTGTAATGCTGGCTCCATAAAAGCGTGAGTTGCATCTTTAGTGAAGCTGTGGCTTTAACAATGACATTCACAAATCAAGTGTGGTTAAAGCAGAAGGGAAAGAAAGAAACTGCATGCTACCTTTAAAAGTGGATGGTACTTCAACTTGTGGCAATTATTTTACTTTCCATGTGTTTGTTTTAGTATAAGATTGACCAAAATAATTGGAACAAAATATTTGTGGTAATTTAAGAATCCCTGCACTGGAATTTCTGCTTTATTTCTGACTAGCTGAGTGATTTACTGTGACCCAATTTATGTATCTATAAAATAAAGTAATAAGATCATACACCTCATAGAATGCTTATTAGGATCAAGAAGGAAAGATATGTGAGTTACTCTTAATTATAGATTAAATATTAATTATGTAAATTTTATATTAAAAGCTCTTTCACAATTACTATCTCGATCCGCACAACAGGTTTTTTGTTGTTGTTGTTTTAGAAAACAAGACAAGTATTTCAAATATGAAGTATGAATTTCTGAGTGGAAATAGCTGTGCTAGATGCTACAATTCTATAACCAAGTATGATGTACATTTCTTCTCCCTTAAAGAATGTTATCTGGTTGCATAATCATGCTGGTATGACAGTAGAGACAATTCAAGCTCAGGGAAGTGAAATTACCTACCAAGGCAATACAGAAAGTTCAGATTTCACACACACACACACACACACACACACACACACACACACACACACACACACTTTCTCTCTCTCTCTCTCTCTCTCTCTCTCTCTCTCTCTCTCTAAGTCTTTAGGTATATTTCATCTTTAAAACACCTTTGAGATTATGAAACAAATTCTGTTGTCAGTCCAGTGTTCGTTCACATGATCACTCTGCTTCACTTAGACCACACAGAAAATCTGAATGAAATAGGTCAAATGTTAGAAACCATTGTGCGAGTTCTAAATGCCATGTTGATATTTCGGCTAGGTGGGATGGAAAAAAACAATAATGAAAGAACTTCGACTCTTTTGTGCTACATTCTGTAAATGGTTTGTGTAAGGCTGCCTCATATGGCTTCATTTCTGACTGGACCACCCCAAAGGAATGGGAAGTCCCAATTATCCTCACCACCAATCTTCTCTTTGATTGAGCATGAATGAGTTGATTTGATCTTAAGTGGAGATTATACACTGGGCAATGCTGGATAGTCTTCAAATGAGTTTAAAGAAACTTTTAAAGATTATCAGTCATCATTAGTAGAAACTGGATTATTTGGGAGGTTCTTTTTCCTTAAACTAAAAAACATTTAGATCACTTTTCTCTTTGAACTGCTACTTCTACTTGAGATTAGAAACTGCAAGAGAAGAGAGGCCATCATCTCTTTTATTGATGTCTTGGCAGGCATATGTAGAAAATAAAAAATACATCAAAAAGTACCCAATTTGCATGTGATTTCTAAGTTCACGAATAGTGTGCACAAGGTTGTGAAAATTAGAAGCAGTTATATTTCTGGACATAGTTAAACTATATGTGGCATATTGTTCTCAATATAAGAGTTTTAAAATAGAGAGAGAGAAAGAAGAAGAAGAGGAGGAGGAGGAGAAGGGAGGAAAGAAAGAGGAAAATATAGTATCAAAATTTCATAAATGAGAAATTTAGATATTTAGAGTCCTTCTATATGACTAAGAGCCACATTCTTATAAGTCATGTAAACTATGTCTGATCTTAGCAAATTAAAATGTTTGAGCATCTGTTATATACCACTTCAAGTCACCATAATAATAATAATGCGGTTATTATTACTTATATAAGCACTTTGCTTGTATTTGCATGTTTAATTTTGGCAATAACTTTATAAAGCATACTATATAAATATTCACATTAACATAAACATACAGACATACTGAAAATTTAAATAACTTGCCATGAATCACAAAACAGTAACTTGCAGAGATGGACAGTCTGGTTCTAACTCAAGATCTTAACCAGACAGGTTTGGTGGCACACGCTTGTATTCCCAATATGTGGGAGACTGAGACAGAAGGATCACAAGTTTAAAACCAACATCAGTAACTCAGTGAGACCTTCATCAACTCATCAAGACCTTGTCCCAAATTTTTTTTTTAAAAGGTGCTGGGGTACTCAGGGGTAGAATTCCCCTAGGTTCAATTCCCAGTACCACTACCACCAAAACAAACAAACAAAGAAAGATCTTAACCATTTAATGCCATCCTCACTGCATACAATATTATATTTTTCTTCCAACAAGAGATAAAAAAATTATCTTTATTTTCCAAAAAGAAATGAAAATATTCTACCCTTTGTTCAGACATTTCCATGGCTGACTCAATTCCTTGTTACAAGAAAAGCTGAGCTGAGATCTGTAGTATGTATCAAGGCTATTGTTGAGTGTGTAGTTCAAGAACTCATGCCTCTCAAACAAGGCAGTATATCTGATTGGCTTTTTATAACTTTTGTTATTTATAATATTATAAGTAAGGTACACATTCTCTGTAGAAAACTTAGAAAATAGTTATGAGAAATTATAAAAATAATGAAAAGGCACATAATGCATATCCAGCCAAAAGATAACAATTATATGTGTGTAACACACACACACACACACACATATACATACACACACAGAATAGACCACCTGCATGAAAGGTGTAATGCATAGCTTACTTGTAACCAATGTGGAGGGAAAAAAAGCAAAGATGTTGATAGAAAGCATCATATTGGAAAAAGAATGCTACGACTTGGCTTCCAACAGCTAAATTGATTTTTTGTGTGTGTGTGGTACTTGGCATTGAACTTAGAGACATTCTACCTCCAAGCTATACCCCCCAGACCTTTTTTATTTTTTGTTTCAAAACAGGATCTTGCTAGATTGCTGACAGTTGTGCTAAATTGTTGAGGTTGGTCTCTAACTTGTGATCTTCTCCTCTCAGCCTCCCAAGGATTGGGATTAGAGGCATGTACCACCATGCCCAGTACTAAATTGATTCTTAAACAAAGGAAAGATTCCATAAGAATGGGGCTGATAGGCTTGCTTCGTTCCAAACTAATCAGACAACTATTGGAGGGAGAATGTATGTGATTTCATGTCAGAGCTAAATAGTTGATGGAACTTGGAGCTTAGAGTACAGAGAAGTCCAAATACTCCTAACTTCTGTCTTCAGATAAATGAAGAAGTCTTAACAGGAAACAGCAATAAAATCTGTACTAAGGCATATCTCAATTTAAGAGAAAAAAAAAAAAAAAACTTTCCACAGTTCATGAAGAGAAGAGAAGAAAGGTTGAATTCAGAAAAAAACAAAACAAACAAACAAACAAACAAAAAAACTTTCCACAGTTCATGAAGAAAAGAAAGATTGAATTCATTGCCTGAGGAATTTAGTGAGTTCTGTCACTCTGCTAATGAATCATAAACAGCATGGAATTCCACAAAAAAACCCCTTCAAATTCTGTAGAAGAGTGTGAAGTCTTCTTTATAAAGATATATAAAGAGAGCATAAATTATTCTTTCTGAGGTGATATTAAAGCCTCTGGTTATTGTAATACTCAAATCCCTTTCACACAAAATATCATATCAGTCTTTCAAAATTCTGTGTAGTTAGTGAGGTGGGAATAATAATTCTAGTTTTACAAATAAGAATTTTGAAGTTATAACTTTAGTATAAGTGATCTATAATCAATAAAAATGAACTTACATCTCCCAAAATTATCATTCATTGATATTTCTGCAAAAATAATTCTTAACCTTACAAATGAATATTTACTGAGTGCCTATTATACAACTAGCCCTGTACTGAGTGATAAACACATGCTAACTCATTAAATTAGTGACTTGGATCAAACTAAATAAGCAGTAAACTGTAGAGCTAATGTTTTAGGTAAAATTTGCTTGAATATCCATACTGTTTTCTCATCAAAGCCAGTATCTATATATTGCATGGTCCTAGACACTAAGAGTTGTTTACTTTTGCACCTTGCATTTGCTTTTTGATTTTGTCTTTTCAATCATTTGTTAAATTCACAAAACATTTGTTTTTTAGTTTAGATGCTCAGATATCTAGGAACCAGTACTAGACACTTTACTTTTAAAAATACTTAAAATAAATAATACATATACAAAATATATAATTAAATTAATGCTTAATTCATAGTGCTTATGATAAAGTTCAAATAATATAAAAAGAAATCTAGTAAAAACAAGTCTCTGTTTCATCAATGACTATCAGTCCCTGAGTTCCCCAACAATTCCATTTCTCATGTTTACTTAAGTCCTTCAAAATTCAACTAATATTATTTTATTCATATAGTTGTGTGTATACATGTGTACATATGAAAATGTATATATGTGTGTGTGTGTATAAGTTTAAGTATAAATATGAAATTGTACATGATGTATATGATCACATCAAAGTAAAAGGTAAAATTCCTAAAAGTGAGACTTCCTGGAGGGATCATGGTATATACATTATATTACATTGGTAGACATTGCCAAGTTGATCTCTAATAATTAGAATGAATTTCTGTTCTATCATCAACTTATCAAAGTACCTGTTTCCCCATAACCCTTACAACACAGTATGAAATAAAACATTGAAATAACATCAAATTATAGGTCAAATGCTATCTTCTAATTTTAATTTTATATAATTTCCTACTAGTGATGTTCTATCTCACTTCAACTATTCTAAATCTATGCATTTTCTACAAACTATTAGTTTATGTGTTCTGCCTCTTTTTATTTAGGGTTTTGCTTATTGATTTTTAGACTCTTTTGTAAATGTGGAAATCATTACTGTATTGAAGTTTTTTTTACACTTTTTTTTCCTCCTACTCATTTGCATTTTTACTTTAGGTAGTGTACTTTTTTCAAAATATAGAATTAAAAATTTTATAAATTCACATTTATCTCATTTTAATGTTTTTGTGTGGGTTACTTTAAAAGGCCTTAATCAGTCCATCATTATTTAAATATATTATTAATATTTTCTTCTAGATATTTTATGATTACTATCATTAAAAAGACATATTTGTAAATCAATCATGACCAAAGTCAATGGATATCAGAAATACATAATCTGAGCCATTTCAAAATTTAGCAAACAATTAAAAAATTATTATAGAAATGCATGCTTGATGGATCAATCCTAATTCAGTTACATATCCAGGGTAGACTTAGCCAACATTTATAAAACGTTGAACCACAGTATAGACAAAGTAAACTTTGGTTGAAATTATGAATATGGAAAAATATGAGGAAAAAAATTATTATACCCATAGGTTAAAAGAAAACATGTGTGCATGTAGGTGTAAAATAATTAGAAATATTGCTGAAATATGCTAAAGGTTGCATTGACTCAGTATTTCTCTATTGTGGTGTGGCATGTATCAGGATTGGAAGACAATAAGAATTGGATATTGGATTTGCATCTCTCTGACTGCTAATGATGTGGAACATTTCCTCATACATTTATTGCCCATTTGTATTTCTTCTTTTGTGAAGTGTCTATTTAGATCCTTTCCCCATTTCTTGATTGTGTTATTTGTTTTCTTAGCTGTGAGTTTCTTGAGTTCTTTGTATATTCTAGATATGAGTACTCTGTCAGATGAGTAGCTGGCAAAGATTTTCTCCCACTCTGTGGGTTCTCTGTTGAGGTTCTTGATAGTTTCCTTTGCTGCACAGAAACTCTTTAGTTTATTGTAATCCCATATATTGATCTTCCTTTGGGTTGCTTGTGCTTTTGAGGTCCTGTTGAGAAAGTTTTGACCTGTGCCTATGTGTTGAAGTGTTGGGCC